>CAWUER010000819.1:0-83656 GCA_963921195.1 Pegoplata infirma | reverse complement strand
GAAATTTTCGTTAGGATGTATTAAATTAGAATTGATTTATTTTACCACGATTTTTTTGGAGAACTGCTGACTTCACTCTTTGGCTGTTGAAACGGAAAGGAAGTTTCTATATTTTTTAGAAGCCAGCAAAGGTACGTAGATATAAAAAGGTAAATGAAATAAACAAACTTGGGGAAATGTCAATTGCACAAATTATGTTTTTGAGGTACCCTATCTTTACATTTCAGCCAATAGATACTGCATTATCAAAAAAAAAAAAAAAATCGCTCAATTAAAGATCGTAGTAAACGTTTGATTTTAAAGCAAATAACTAACGTATACCTAAAATTATACTTAAATATTATAAGAAATATAAATTTTAATAATTTCTTATTAAAATTTGATGTAAGCTATCTTAATTTGTGAATATACTTAATACGTTTGAAAATATGTATCTTTATTGAGACGTAAATTTAGCTAAGACACCAACCATTACCCTGTTCACACTGACCTCTTTCAAGATAACCTTTTGATTTCATAGCAAAATGAAAGCAACTGCATTTATAATTATGAAACGGATACAAAACAAGGTTTTGTATATTTTAACGAAAAATCAAACATATCTACACTTAGAGAAAAGTTGCGATTTCCCATAGAACTTCAATTAAGCAAAATTGAAGGAAAAGTTGCTTCATTTTGTGCAATAAATTCAACCAACATTTTCTCACGCTCAGGGACTTTTTATTTAGTATAGGTCAGCTTAATTTGTGTAAAATTTAAAAATTTAACATTCTCTTTTAGCAAAAAAACATAGTTTTAATTTTAATTTTAACGAATTTTTATTTAAAACTTTTCTGTAAAAATGGTATCTAAAATTTTTATAATAAAAAAAAATTAAATTTGATACAACTCCAAAATGACCACTACACATGACGGTAAATTGGCAAAAAATTGGTTCTGGACAATAAAGTAAACGTGATGGAATGGCCTGGTCAGTCCCTAGATCTAGATCAAATCGATAGTTAATGGACAGATATAGAGAAGGGAGTGTCTTGAATACAACCAACTTGTAATGAAGCCCTTTGGGTGCCTGTTCAGCAAATCTGGAACTCAATTTAAAATTAAAGATTCCAAAATCTCGCAAATTCGGTACAAAAACGTTGTACAGAGGTAATTGTCAACAATGAGCACTCGACAAATTTTTTTTTTAATATTTAAAGATATCAAAATAATACTGAATTCATAATGCATTAGTTTTTCACATTTAAGAATTTAATTTTAATAGAAAAAGTACTGTGGTGCTATTTTTTTGACTGTGTCTTTTTGAAGTTTTTTTAAAAACTCTGAAAATTTTTGATAAAGTAAAAAACCAAATTAGCATTTTCTTATGAAATATTGTTTCGTACTCTTGTAAGTATCTTATGACACGTTTTCAGTGGCATGAGTTGAAATTGTTAAAAAAAAAACAACGAAGAAAATTGTGTTTTATCCTGGTGCTATTTTTTTGACCGCAGCTGTATCTCAGGTCGGAGCTGAGGTAAATTTTTTTTTATTTTTTCTATCAACTTCTGTGGTCTTCCAGGCACACATATCAAAATTTCATCAAAATTGTACCAGCCGATCTATGGGCAGGCAGGAATGGGTTAAAAACAACTCAGATACGCTTAAATAACTCTAAAAAATCTTGTTAAATAGGATGAAGCCAAATTCCAATTAATATTTAAAAAAAATTATATTTGAGGAAGAAAAATTTATATTGTAGCATTTTTCAATTCAGGTGACGAAATATATATAACAGGACAGTTCAAATAATAAATTAATTTAAATTTGTTTTTAAATAAACACATTTATTATCAAAGCTTGGCTAAAGGGGTAAGGTGCTAGACCAGTGAACAGAAGGTTCTGAGTTCGCGGACCAAGTGAGGCAGATAAAAATACAGTCGAACCCGGTTATAACGAACTCCGAGGGACCAGTAAAATTAGTTCGTTATAAGCGAAGTTCGCTATAAGCGGGGTATATTTTTTATCAACCTAGTTTTATTTCCAAAAAAATAGATCCCATTTTGTTTTATTCTATGTTTTTTTCGTAAATAAACTACTTATTGAGAAGAAATCATTAAAAATATAAATAAATTTCATCAAAATTATAATATAAACCAAAAAATTCCAACCTTTTGTTAGTTTGATAAACATGATTGCCACACATTAAAAAATATTTATGGGAGTTCGTTATAAAAAGGTAAATATACTTGAAATTGTGTTCGTGGGACCATAATAAGCAGTTCGTTTTAACCGAGGATTCGTTATAACCGAGTTCGTTATAAAAGAAGTATTTTGTGTGAAAATTGAAGCTAAAACGTCGGGACTTTAGAATTAGTTCGTTATAACCGAGAATTCGTTATAACCGAGTTCGTTATAACCGAGTTTGACTATAGTATGTTTTAAAAAATTAAATTTAAGAAATGGACAGATAAAAATAGTAAGTAGTGTAAATTAAAAGACGTGATTAATAAATTTTAAATTTTTAACGATCTCAGATGTACTATGGACATGTCATAATGAAGTCAGCACTATTGACAACCTGCATACTTGTCGGCGAGGAATTTTGACAAAATACTTGAAAAAGTCAGGAGGTGTCATGAGGTTTTTTGTATGGTTAGCATAGCTGTATTATTGATTTTTTTTATTTGGATTTTTTGGAAAAAAATAAAATACTTTGATATTTTAGTTGGCTATCAAAAAATAAAATGTTTTGTTATTTTATTTATTTTGGTTTGAATAAAATAAAATTTTATTTTATTCAAATTCATAAAAATGAAATAATATTTCTTTCCAAAAAAATCAAATAATTTTTTCTGATTGCTTATTCAAACAAACAAAATAGAATTTTTCAAAATAATCAACAAAAATTTGTGATTTTTTTTGGTTATTCACAAAAATTCAAATGAATAACGTATTATTTAAACAAAAAAAAGAAATATTCTTGAAAATTTTGTGTTTGAAAAATAATTTTTTTTTTTATTTATTTTGAATTTTATTATACAGTAAAACACACAATTATTCTTACAAACCACTATTGTTTTACTTATTTAAGGTTTTCTTTACTAAAACATTAATTAGATTATTTTTAATTTTTTCCCAAATTGACTTTTACTGGTTAAAAAATGTTCTTAAAACATTTCCTTATGGAAAATACTCTAGTTGATTAGACTTTTCGATATTTTTCTTAAACAATAAAAAGTCGTGAAAGGATGTATAATTACTTAAATACCCTTAATTGTAAAGGTTTATTTTGCAAAACATTGAGATTTTTAAGGGTTTTTGCTTTGGTGACATTTTTAAGAAAATATTCTTTAGTATTAACTGTGAAATGTTTCTACTACACAAAAAATATTTTAATCGAAAAAAATTTCATTCTTTATACAATTGAACATTTTTGCAATAGAAAATGCATTATTCTATTTTTAAAATTTAAATGCATATTTGCTTATAATATTTTTTTATTTTTGACTACTTTTGAGGTACTGATGATGTAATTTATTGTGATTCTCTAGCCAGTGGCGTATACAGGGGGGGGGGGGGCCCGGGCCCCCCTGATTTCACAAATTTCAGGAGTTGGTATCAAATAATAAGTACAATATTAAAAAACTTCTTAAAAAAAAAATCGAAAAACATTTGGGAATCTAAAATTTTTTAAAGAAAAATGTTTTGAAACCGAAAAATTTTTCTGCTAAAAAATCTCAAAATCTGAAAATTTTTCTTAGAATTTCAAACTTTTCAACTTAAGATACTAATGAAAAAATATCTTACAACTAAAGTTTTATGTACACAAAAAATGAACCTAATTGTAAGTAAAATGTAGTCAAATCTTAACACGCGACTTTGTCTTTTAGAAAAATGCTTCAGAACGAGACTATTTCTTAAAAAAAAGGTCTCAGAATCTTACACTCTTCTAAAAAAATGTCTCAGAATCTAAAACTTTCTATAAGAAAAATGTCTGAGAATCTAAGACTTTTTCTATAGAAATAATGTCTTAAAATATTAGCCTTTTCCTCAGAATCTAAGACTTTTTCTATAGGAAAAATGTCTCAGAATCTGAGACTTTTTCTATAAAAAATTCTCAGAATCTGAGGCTTTTCTATATGAAAAATGTTTTAGAATCTGAGAACTTTCTATAGAAATAATGTCTCTGTATCTGAAAAATGTCTCAAAATCTGAGATTTTTTCTATAAAAAAAATCTTAGAATCTGAGGCTTTTCTATATGAAAAATGTTAAAAAAAAAATGTCTCAGAGACACAAAACTTTTCTATTGTAAAAATATCTTTTTCTATTGGAAAAATATTTCAGAATCTGAGACTTTCTCTTTATGAAAAATTTCTCAGAATCTGAGACTTTTTCTTTAGGAAAAATGTCTCAGAATCTGAGGCTTTTTCTATATGAAAAATGTTTCAGAATCTGACAATTTCCTATTGGCAAAATGTCTGAGAATCTGAGACTTGTTCTATAAGAAAATGTCTAAGAATTTGAAACTTTTTCTATAGGAAAAGTGTTTAAGCATCTGAGACTTTTTCGATTGGAAAAATGTCTCAGAATCTAAGAAATTTTCTGTAGGAAAAGTGTTTGAGAATCTGAGACATTTTTTATAGGATAAATGTCGAAGAATCTGAGACTTTTTCTATAAGAATCTGAGACTTTCTATAGGAAAAATATCTCAGAATTAGAAACTTTTTCTATAGGAAAAATGTCTAAGAATCTTAGACTTTTTCTATAGGAAAATTTTCTCAGAATCCGAGAGTTTTCTTTAGGAAAAATGTTTTAGAATCTAAGACTTTTTGTATACTGTTTTCTTTTTAAAAAGGTCTCAGAATCTGAATAATTTTTCTTAAAGAAAAGGCGAAGATTTTGTCAGAATCTAAAACTTTTTGTGTAGAATGTTTCAGAATCTAAGAAAATGTGCTAGGCTAGAAATATCTCAGATTCTGGGAAAATGTCGTACAATCGGAGTCTTTTCTTTTAAAAATTAATTTATAGAATCATTTTCTAAAGTGACTTTTTCCCGAGAAACGTTTTCCATTGAAAATATGATTTAGAGTCTTTGACTTTTTCTATAACAAAAATTGTATTAACTGGAAATTGTCATAGAATCTTAGACTTTTCTTTGAAAAAAATTCAGATTCTGATAATCTTCTTTGTAAAAATGTATCAGCATGTGATACAACTCACACATTAAAAAAAACTTAAGTCTCTCAAAAAATTTTAAAATATTAAAAAATTTTACTTTTTTCCCAACGGTTTTAAACATATAAAAAAATGAAGAATCTGATTGTGTTACATTCAGTCATAGAGTTAAGAAAGGAACAGAGGTACGATTAGTGAAAACTTTGTGGAACCCAAATTGCGAAGTACGATTATCTCAAGGCGGACTCTTTTAGATAATAGAATAGATAAATTGTTTTGTTTTCTTTTCATTTTCCTTTTAAACGCATTCGTTATTTTTCTTTATTTCCTTTTGAAATGTATTTAGGGTTTCACTTTTTTCTTCGATTTCCTTTTGAAAGGTATTTGGGGTTTCTCTTTTTTTCAATTTCCTTTTGTAAGTATTCTGGGTTTCTACCCCGAGATAATCGGAGTTCACGGCTAAAAAAAAAATAACAAAAAAGTGCGGTTTCATCCGTAATATCTCTTATTCTTCTTTACTCTATGATTCAGTTCAAGGAAAAGATCGAGACAAATTATAAAACATGTGCTGTTAGAAAATTTTTAAAAAAATTTAAAAAAAAAAATGGGCCCCCACCGAAATAAAATCCTGGATACGCCCCTGTCTCTAGCACATAACGATCTATCCGTCTATCCCTCATTTTACGGATTAACTGTTATATTTTTTAAGCGAGATACATTGAAGTCTACCAAAAGGGAAAAAATATTCTACGAATTAGTGCATGAAATTTCTCTGGGGAAGTATCATATTGAAAATAATTAAAATAATAAGTTATAATATATCAAAAATGTTTCAAATTTACTTTATAACTATATCACATAGGCCAGTAGCGGTGTTCTATAACTCTCGAATCGAAAGATTTCTCACATGGAACATGAAAAACGAAACAGAAACATCGTGAATCGGCACAAAACCTGACTTTTCGCATTCGACTGTTTCTGTAATTTTGTTATGCGGAAACTTTCTGTCAATTATGATTTTTTTTTAAATTATTGGAAAGATGTGAGAAAAACTGTTTCTGTAAACCAATTGATCGAAAACTTTTGAAGTTGAAGTGTCAAAATCACTCACATTTAAAAATGGTGCGATATTTCGTAAATTAAACAACTATTGAGTTATATAAAATAAAAAACAACAATTTTTTCAAGAAAATACTATCAACTAATATTATTAATGACATACTACACATTATTTTCATTTAATTAATTTATTATTTCATTTTTGTATGCCAATGTTACGAGTGCTGTTTAAAAAAAATGTGAAATTGTGTTTTTTTTTTGTTATTTTTATTATTTTCTCGCCTTATTTACCTTTTTGACAGCTAATTTGGAATATTCCAATAAAAATGCTGCCGTTTTCGCATTGATATACAGAAACAACTTTTTTCCAGAATCGAGAAACGATGGAATTTTTTGTTTCATACTTTTCGATGCGAAAACTTTTCGCATAAATTACAGAACACCCCCACAGGTAAAATTTGTGACTTTGACCAACCAAGTAAAACACGGGTGGTTGGAAACAGTTTTTGCCTAAAAGTGCGAATACTATATTTTCTTTTTTGAATACGTATTTGGAATGTCTAAGAATAATATAGGAACAAAAACCAAAACATCGATCGAGCACTTTTTTCAAAAATCGCGGTTGAATTGCAAAAGATTATTATATTCGAATTTTCTCGAAAACTAGAGATATAAAAAAAAAACAAATATGATTTGGAATTATGCATTTATATAAAGTATTCAAAAAAATTTACATTGCAGTATTCAAACGGTCAAAAAATAAACATAATTATTTTGAATGTATTTTATATGGTATGGAATTGGGCACATTTTTAAGCGCGAAAAACACAAAAACGAAACAAGCTACAGCATTTTAGATGACAGATTTGGATTCTACAGGTCCATATTATATAAAATCCACTCTTAGTTTTTGACATTAACGCAATAATGTCTAACAGTGGTGCTACAAAAACGCTTATAAATAACATTTTTTAAATTTCTATTCCGAATATCTCGAAAACGAGAAGCTATAGAGAAATTGCATATTTCATAGAGTATGCAGTACGTTTACGTTTTTAGACTAACTACTTACAATTAGACCTTAATGGTCAAAATGTACTCTGAAAATTTAAATACTTTTAGGCATTTCTTTTAAAAAAGGGAAAATGGAAATTAATTGTTGATTTCTTGTAAGAGTCCTAACACCTTAAATGGGAAATGAAGTGTTGATTTTTTAGAATCCTAACAGGTATTGCTTAGACTTTTAAGCTCTTAATTTCCTTAGTTTTTCTCTTCCTTGCTTCTGCAGAAACAAGGTCAGGTCAAAAAAAAAATATGTATATCGTTGACTGTGACTTTTCATATTTTTTTTTAACTATCCCATTATGCCAATAGTTAATCAAGCTGGAGAGAAATTGGCATCGGCCTGACCAATTTTGCTCGGATGCGGCTTAATTTTTTATTTTTTTTTTTGTAAAATATAATGGCCGGCTTTTAAGCCGGTTGGTTTGTTTGTCTGATGCCAAAGTGGTCCTATATTACATAAATACGCCCACGAAGACTTTTCGAAATTTCTTAAAACTATATAATCATACTGATGGCCAGGCAACGATATGTAGTTTTGGTTCACTTACGTCAACGTTACAAAAAATTTCTTCTGTTTCTGTTGTATGTTTCAATAAAAATATTTGAAATTCAAAAAAAAAAAAATCAAACAAAGAAACTTAAAAAAAATTGTCATTTTGTATAAATTTTTCTAGATAATAGAAATTTTACGTGTCGTTTCTTATTGCCCGTTATTTAAAAATTTCTAAAATTAAAATTTTTTTTTGTTTTTAATTTTAATTTTAAATTCAAATTTAGTTGCTTAAAATATAAGTAGCTTGTGGCACAGAGGGTAGCGTGCTGGGCTATTAGCCCGAAATTATGAGTTCGATTCTCCTCAGGTTCGATGTTTTTTAAAATTATTTCTAAAAAATCAAAAATGAATGTACATTTCCGTAATTTTAACCGTTTTTATAGTAAACATTTTTCAGTCAGCTTTTACGGATTTTTGCAGTTATTTATATAAGTAGTCTTTTTTTTAAATAAAGTTTCATTAGTTTCAAACGTATTTTCTGTTGAATTTACTGACATAATATTTTGAGTGTATGTAATAAATAAACATTTCGGTATTTATCATTATTATCAGATATCATTCTATTTCGCAAATCGCATGTTTTTAAATTTGGTTATATGACCGCTAAATTTTATCATAAAATTTCAGTTCTTCTGCCATAGAAATATTTCATTTGCTTCTGCCTTTTTTCAAATTTTTAAATATGATCCGATTTGGCCCATTTCCGTACTTAACCAGCCTCAGACCATAAGATATATTTCTGCCAAATTTTCACAGTCTAGCTCTTTTATTTTGGATTGTATCATGTCTTCCACAGACGAACGGACGGACATCTGCAGAATGTGTAACAATCGATCACTAATAAATAATATATATTTTATGGTTTGTTAGATAGATATTTCGATGCTTACACACGGAATGACAAAGTGAGTATACTCCTTAAACCAACCTATGAAAGTCGCCAATTTTTACAGATTTTTATACTTTTCTTTAAAAAAAAAGTTTTGTTAAGTAAATATTTGCATAAGTTTATAGCTCTGCACTTGGAATTTACTAAATCACAACTTAACTTTTCTGAATTCAAATGGACTTTTTATAAATTACAATTTATAAGAACCTGATATTAAAACAAAACTGTTTTGTAAGAATAATTTTTTGTTAAACTGTACAAAATAAATAAAATAGTTTTTTTTTCAAACACAAAATTTTCAACAATATTTATTTTTTGTTGTTTGAATAATACGTTATTTATTTGAATTTTTGTGTATAACCAAAAAAAATCACAAATTTTTGTTGATTATTTTGAAAAATTATATTTTGTTTGTTTGAAAAAAAAAATCAGAAAAAATTATTCGATTTTTCGTTATTCAAATAAAATCAAAATAAATATTATTCATTTTCAAATATTTAAATAATCTGTTATTTGATTATTTTTGAAAAAATATTGTTATTTATTCATTTCGTTATTTCAATCATAGCATACAGCTATGATGGTTAGAGATTTTTCAGTCAGCAGGTACACTGACATTGTCATAAGGATCCCAATTAGAAATGTCGATAAGACATCTCAAAGACTTCCATATGACAATGTCAGTGTACCTGCTGACTGAAAAATCTCTGACCATACAAAAAACCTCATGACACCTCCTGACTTTTTCAAGTATTTTGTCAAAATTCCTCGCCGACAAGTAAGCAGGTAGTCAATAGTGCTGACTACATTATGACATGTACATAGTACGTCAGAGATCGTTAAAAAATTTAAAAATTTTTAATCACGTCTTTTAATTTACACTACTTTACTATTTTTATCTGTCCATTTCTTAAATTTAATTTTTTAAAACTTACTTTTTTTATCTGCCTCACTTGGTCCGCGAACTCGGAACCTTCTGTTCACTGGTCTAGCACCTTACCCCTTTAGCCAAACTTTGATAATAAATGTGTTTATTTAAAAACAAATTTAAATTAATTTATTATTTGAATTGTCCTGTTATATATATTTCGTCGACTGAATTGAAAAATGCTACAATATAAATTTTTCTTCATCAAATATAACATTTTTTTAAATATTAATTAGAATTTGGCTTCTTCCTATTTAACAAGATTTTGTTAGAGTTATTTAAGCGTATTGTTGTTGTTTTTAATATTATTTATACAAAACACAAAAAAATCATTTACAAAAAAAATATTGCTGGAGCCCTTTACAATTAAGGTGACGATATATTCAATTTATTTTGTTTTTGACAAATTTGAAAATATTATGATTTCAAAATATATTTTATTACAAACAATTTAAAGTTGTGGTTGGCCTAGTTGTCTAGCAGGTTCGACAGCTTACGTGTTGTAGATTTTTGGCCTTGGTTCAATCCCCGGTCGCGGATTTTTTTTTAATTTTTTTTTTATTGTTTTAAGACCAATTCAATTTTATTTTTTTAATTACAAAGAAAATTAAAAGAGTTTTAAGGGATTAAACAAAATTACATCGATTTTACATCGCAAAAAAATTTTTAGTGATCGGTCGGATTTGCAATATAATTGTCAGCATTAAAGACATGATTTTTCTAAATTGATAACACAACTTATATGACAAGTCAGTACATTTATAGAACTTGGGGAGCTCCGACAAAAATTATGACATGTCATTAAGTTGTCTTTAGTAAAATGTATTCACTTGCTGACTTCTGACCTGATGAATCATTACTGACATTGTCTTAAAGACAAAATTTCTAATTGGGGAAGTCTTTGAGATGTCTTAACGACATTTCTAATTGGGCTATCTCGACAACTTTTCCAAAAAACTTAAACTTATGTTCCATGATTTGTGCAATAAGCTCAGTAGGTTTGAATTTGATTCAAAACCCGTGTAAAAAAATAATTATATCAAAATATATCTCCTTTGATTTAAATATATATGGATCAAATATTAATATATGTAATCAGATCTACTCCATATATATTCACATCTGCTTCACATCTGCTTCAGATATGTTTTGATCCGTAAATTGAGTCTATCTGACAATTTTACGTATATGAACATATCTGAAAATGTCTGATCATATATGTCATATATGCTAGATAGACTAAATTTACGGATCAAAACATATCTGAAGCAGATGTGAATATATCTGTGGCAAAAACCCATAACAACATAAGTCGAGTTATGTCCAAAACGTGTTTTTGCATTTTCGGAATCTCCTTGTCCATTTTCGTATTGTATCAAATTTTTATGAAAATCGGACCATTACTTTCTGAGATATTGATTTCAGAACTCCACAACTCATTTTATTTTTAAAGGAAAAATAAAAATCGTAACAGCATATCTGAATTATGTTTTTATTCCTTATTTTAAAATCAGCAATCGTTGCAGACGCTAAAATGTATTTTATAGGGATACATAACTGCATATCTCGACATATGCTTGGATTAAAATGTAATTTTGCAAAACGCAATAACAACATCAATGGATTTTCCCCGATATCTCCGTTGTCCTGATATATATCAACTTTAAAAGTAGCGAAGATTGTGTCGATAATAATGCTTGAGATATTTACACGCCCAAAATGTTCAAATTTTTAAATCCAGATTTGGTATTTAAAATTTAAACTTAAAAATGCTCTCCTAAAAAGTAGTATAAAACAAGTAAGAAAATTATAGTCGGTCAAGACCGACCATATAATACCCTACACCAAGGTTTCCCGGAAAATTGGTTCCATGGATCGATTAGATCTATATGTTGTAAAACCTTTAATAAGTGAAGAAAACACTCACAAATCAAATTTGAGTGAAATAGGCATCTATTTGTTGACAATAAACCGCTTTAACTGAATATCGGGCGAAATTTTCACAAGGGGCCTGAGTCCAAAACTGGTCCGATGATTATCAGGTTTGATAAGGTTATTTAAGTACGCGTTTAACATACACAAACAAAATTTTAATTAAATATTTTCTATTTTCATGAAATTTGAGACATTTATGTGAAAATCGGGAAGGTGGTTTGTATGGGGGCTACAAGAAGAACTGGTCCGATTTCTTTGAAATTCGGAATGATGATATGTGAAGACAAAACATGTTTACCATCCAAATTTCAAAGCGATACCTTCTACAATACGGTTATTAGAGTCATTTGAGCCAAAACTAAAGAGGACCTTTGTATGGGGGCTAGGTCTAAATATGGACCGATTTTTTCCAATTTCAATAGGCTTCGTCCTTGGGCCAAGAGAGACTTAAGTTTCAAATTTCAAGTCAATTGATTAAAAATTGCGACCTGTATCGTGTTTACACCGTTTACATGGACAGACAGACAGACGGACGGACGGACGGACAGACGGACGGACGGACGGACATCGCTAAATCGACTCAAAAAGTGATTCTGAGTCGATCGGTATACTTAAAGGTGGGTCTAGGACCAATATTTCGGGTAGTTACAAACATCAGCACAAACTCATTATACCCTGTACCACAGTGTGGTGTAGGGTATAAACACTTATGCACTTATTCCTTTTTGCCACAGATATATGGAGTAGATCTGATTACATATATGTATTTAGATATGATCCATATATGTTTTTATCAAAGGTGATATGTTTTGATATAACTATTTTTTTAAAGTTCAAAAAAACTAAAGTCATAGTGTTTTCCTATTCTCAAATATTTTGTTTTAAAATTTTTATAAAATTTAAGTTTTATTTTTTTTAAAGTTTACCAATATATGTATATATATTCGATTAGAGTTTTATTCAAGTTCGAGGCCCAAAAATATTTCTATATATGATATTGTCATAATAGAGTATTTTTAATTTATTGCTATAAAAAAGTTACTGATCAGTTTCATCCCCACTAAGGAATCTTCAGCAGACTTTAGAGAATCATCGTTGGTCAATCAAACATCAAACCATACATAATATTTGATATATTTCACAAGTTATATGAGAAATACTATTATGAAGGTCCGAAATCCGTTTTCCAGCAAAAATAACTCTTTTAAAGCAAACATTTTATATACTAAATCACCATCGGTAATTATTAATATATGTGTTGCTGTTATTTTACAATAACAACAGTACCTAACCAAACAATAGTGTTGGTAGGATAATTCGTTCTAATTATAATTTTTTTATGAAAAAAAGTCTCAGAAACTGAGATTTTTTTTAATCTGAGAATTTTCTTATACGAAAATGAAATTGAATTTTGTATATGAAGGAGTTTAGAATTGAAAGTTTTTTTTTAAAATCTGAGAAATATTTCAGAATTTTTCTATTTAAGAAATGTCTACACTCATAAAAAAATATTCTAGAACTACACCCAAAAAATCACATAGTTGCTGATTACTATTTTTTCAACTATGTCATAGGTGAAATAACCCCAACTATGCCATAGTTGATGAGAAATAGTGTTTGGTAACTATGTTCTCTCAAATAAACAAATCAACTATGGAAAAAGTTACTGACAACGATGTATTTGATAAAAATCAGACATAGTTGATATTTACTATGTAATACTAGAAGTAGTTATTATAAATGACATATTTTTTTAAAATAAAAATGCAATATTTTGGTTTATTATACCCTCCACTCTAGCGATAGAGGGTATATATAAGTTTGTCATTCCGTTTGTAGCACCTCGAAATATTGGTCTAGGACCCCATAAAGTATATATATTTATGATCCCCGATCGATTTTAAGTCGATCTAGCGATGTCCGTCCGTCCGTCCGTCCGTCCGTCTGTCTGTCTGTCTGTCTGTCTGTCTGTCTGTCTGTCCGTCCGTAGAAAACACGCTAACTTTTGAAAGACTTTACAGAGGCTACTGAAGTTTGGCATATATGTTTGTCATTTACCTGGTCAGGTTGGTATTGCAATCCAGCCAAATCGGTCCAGTGGTTCAAAAGTTATGAGCAAAAGAGTAAATTTCGGCAAGGGTGTTTCGCGAATTTACGAGATAAAAAACACGATAACTTTCGAAAGACAATAATGAGACTACTGACGCTTGGCATGCATCTTTGCCATTCCCCGGGTCTGTTTGGTTCTAAATTTCAGCTCAATCGGTCCAGTGGTTCAAAAGTTATAAGCAAAACCCAGAATTTCAAATTGGTTTCATCTAAAATGCCACGTGTTTTAACAAGTTTTAAAAGCATTGGTGGTAAATAAACAATGCTTTTCAAACTTGTTTAAATTTTAAGCAATGCTTTTTAAACTTGTTTAGTTTTAAAAGCATTGGTAACTTAAAAATCAGACTCGAAAAAAATTTTACACTCAAAAAAAATTTTACACTCAAAAAAAAAATTTTACACTCCAAAAAAAATGTACACAAAAAAAAAATTAGTTTTTTTTGTACAAAAATTACAATATTTTGTGTACATACCTACGTTCATTCACTCAGAAATATTTTTACAGTAAAAAAACATTACACTCAAAAAAAATTTACACTCAAAAAAAAAAATAGTTATTTTTCTTTTTTTTTTTTTAAAAATGACAAAAAAAAAGATTTTTTTACTCAAAATAAAATATTTCTAATCAAAATTGTTAATTTTTTCACGTTAAAAAATGTACTACCCTTTAAAAAAATGCATTGTGGAGGGTATTCATAGATTCGGCAAAGTCGAATTTAACTTTTCTACTTGTTTTTTTTTAAATTGATTTATTAAAATTACACAATTAATGCCATTAGCTTATACCATACCATACATTCGATGCCCATTAAATCTGTTTTTTGAGATGCCTTTTTTAAGTTGGTTGGATGCAATTTTTTTCCTCTTCCGTGGTAATTAACTCACATTTTAAAATTATAATTATTTATTGCTTCATTTTTTTTTAACTTCTGACACTTTTCTGTTTCTGTTTCTGTTTCTGTTTCTGTTTCTGTTTCTTTTTTATTTTTTTACAATTTTAATATTTTGTTCTTTTTGAACTGCTTTCAAATTTTAAATAAATCGTTGTGACCAACTTTGTCCATAGTTGTTATTGATTATAAATAGTTGATTTGAAATTTATTTAAAACAACTATGGAATTTGTTAACTATGCTACTATGAAATTTTTTGGGTGTAGCAAATAATAAAAAAATAGCAAAAAATATAGTGAAAATACCAAAAGTTGTTGTATTTTACCAATAGTTAATTACCAAATAGTTCTGCAAAAATTTAATTTTTACAATTTTTTTCGCCAAAGTTTAGTTAACGTAAATTACAACACCTTTTACTAATATTTTAACTAACAAGGAATGTCTTGTTAGTTAGTCTTTTTCATAGGGCACCCACCGATTTTCCTGAAACTTGCATATGGGAAAGAAGAGAGGAAAATAAGAGTTACCTGTTTTTTCTTAGCTGCCCAATCCCACATTTAGCTGGTGAAAGGGGAGGGTGGAAAACGGTATTTTTTTCGTTTTTGGGTACAAATGTAAAATTGGTTGGTAACCCTTGCGAAATAATGTAAGAGACAAAAAAGTTGAAAGAAAGTATGAAGTGAGGTTGAGATTGCTAGAAATAGAATTGTAGTGTTGGAAACTGTCAAAATTTATTCTGTAGAAACTATAAATATTCACATATATAAAAAACAGTTTTCATTAACAAGACAAACCGACATTTAAAATCCTACTGAAGATGACACTAACTGGGGTGTTTGAAACCGGTATAGGAAATACCAGAAATGTCTATAATTTTTAGAAATTCAATTTTTCTTCTGCATTTTTTCAACTTGAACCCTTATGTAAAATTGATATTTGTTTATAACTATTAACTTCTAGAATTCACTTTCACATCCTAGAGAATAGAAATATTTAAAAATTTTAATTTTTTCAAAGTGGTTATAAGAGGGGGTTTAAACGAAAAAACAGCCTTAAGCAGTTCTTAAACATCTTTAAAAAAATAAACACGCAATATTTTTGCATTCAATTTTTTTTTAGAATTATAAATTATTGCAATACTTTTAAAATTTTATAACACAAAATTCGGTCAAATTTATTTGCCAGGGTTGCCACTCACTTATAGAATGCCTTATTTTAAGGATAAATTCGGCTGCAGTTGTACAGCAAAATCTACGGAACCGATTTTGATGATTTTTTTTTTTTTGATTTGTAGATTATTGAATTGTCTAGAGTTTACCGTTGACATTTTTAGAAATTTTGAACTAATTATATTTTTAATCAAAGAAGAAAAGTAAATTTTTAAAGTTTGAATTAGCATAACTTCAAGAAAAATCAATAATTTTCAAAAAATGGATACTGTAAGTACTAGAGAATTTGTTAACCTATAATTAAAAAAAAAAAAAAAATTTCATCAAAATCGGTTCAGTAGTTTTTGCTGTACAACTGCAGCCGATTTTGTCATTCAAAAAAGCTTCTGTAAGTGAGTCTCCCTAGAAATTATAGTGACCTAAATTTTGTGTTGCAAAATTTTAAAACTACTAAAATAGTTTATCTTTTTTATAGGTTTAAAAAATTGCTCTTAAAAATTGCTCGATTTTCAAAACAAGAAATCGTTTTTTTTTTTATTGAAAAAAATCAGAAATCTATCTAGTTTTTAAATTGAATTAGTTTGGCATAAATTGGAATTGCGGATAAATCGGATTAAGAGCCGGATCGGTAAATATTTAAAATTGGCTCTATCTCGGAGAGTATAGGAGATAACCACACCCACTAAGCAGTATCTACCACTGTGCTATATAACGGTTTAAAAGTTTTTAAGAAATCTTTGTTTCCAGAACGTATATGATTCCGGTTTAAATTGCAAGCTCGAATTTAACTTTTTTTCTTAATTTTTTTTTATTAAATCTACTAAAATGCAATATTTTTTTGATATTACAAAAAATCCTTTAAAATTTACCTTAATTTATATTCTTCATTACTATTTCATAACACTCATCCGCCTTAGTTAACTAACAACAAGGTTCTCAGAACGAATGATTTATTTTTTAATATTCATAACACTCATACGCCATCGAAATGAATTTTTAATTTGATTTAGTTAACAAAAACTGATTTGATTTGAATATTTGTTTATTTATTTTTTCTAGATTTGTTATGTTTATTTATTTATATTAAAAATATTTTACATAAAAAAACTATACAATTGAATAAATTAACACCTTTGAGTATTTGATTTAAATGTTTATTTGTTTTTCTGTTTTTTGTTTTTTTTTTTTTTATAAATTTAAATATTTATAAAATGGATTTTTGATTTACTTTTTTGTTTATTGATAAAAAAAAAACAAAGAAAAAAAACAACTTTTAGATTTTAATTATTGAAATCATGTATGGCAATAAGTTATTCATGTAAAGTATTATATGTGTTATTGTTAACTGTTTTATTGAAAAAAAAAACTAGTAATATTTATGATTGTTTTTATAAAAACTTTTTTTTTTTATTTTCATTACACTGTCCGACAAATTTTAGTTTTTGGCACAACTAGGAGTAGGCCTAAAAATTCTGAAAGTAAGGTTGAAAATAAATTATACTTGTTTCCCAGTTTCTCTAGATCAATTCGAGTTTTTACAAAAAATGACAAAAAATATGTTTGCACTACAGAAAAATTTCACTCTATTTAGAAAGTGGGGCAAAAAATAACATACCCGTGTCACTTAGGGTTTCTAGATTAGCGATTTGATCTAGAAAAACTAGGACACAGGGAATTTTATTTTATTCTTCCCTACTCTCAGAACTAATCGGTGTGATCGATGTATACAAAAGTGTGTCGGACTGTGTTATAAATGAAATATATAGTTTTTTATAATAAATTTTAAAATTATCAACAAAGTTCTATACAAAAGAAAAAATCAATAAAAATAATTTATGCATTAGTTAAATATATGGCGCATTACCTGTTTTCAGTGTTGCCATATAAATGACACATTTTTTAAAAGAAATTGAAAAAAAAATTAATAAAAAACTATACAATTTTAATTACACTGTGCAACAAATTTTGGGTCATCGCATTGACCCTCAATGCCTTCAACGCCATATGAAAGTAGACCATCAAGTGGACAAAATCACCAAAGGGTTTTGCAAAGTCAGTTCGGATTTCTTTTTTATAGCCCACTGAAGTTTTAATATTTTTGTCAAAGGCGTTTGGAAAATGTCAAAAATACTATAATAAAAACATATCTGAGCTTCAAAGTATGATTTTATGTCTTCAGTGAAATTTTATGGCGGTTCTTTTCTTAGAACATTTTAACCCTCTAACTGCCATTTTAAGGGGTCATTTTAGTCCTTTTTCAAAAACTAAACACAGAAGTCTATTAAAACGTCCATTTAGAGGGTTAAAAAGTTCTACAAATATTTTCCTCATAAAATTTCACTAGGGTTTGTCAAATGTTCAAAGTTTGTGCGACATGCGCAAAGTGCTTAAAAGGGGTCAAGTATAAATAATCAATGTTTGTTATTTTTTTTTTTACCAAAGCAGTGTTAAAAAATATCTACAAAAAACAGTGCAAATATGCTTTTGAGCTTAAAATGATGCTCTGATGTGTTTTATAAAATTTGATGATGATTCTTTTCTTTGACCAAATTAACCTTCTAGCTCCCGTTTTAAGGGGTAATTTTTGTCCTTTTTTAAAAGAAATACAAAAAAGTCTATAAAAAAGGGTTAAAATGTGTAACAAATATTTTCTGCATCAAATTTTACTAGGGCACATCTAAGACAGAAAGTTCGTCCAGCATATAGAAAATGCTTAAAAATTTTAAAGTATTAAAATTTTTTTTTTTATATTTTTTTTGGGCCGAAATATAAAAAAAAACAAGTAACAAAGTTAAATTCGACTTTGTCGAATGTATTAATACCCTCCACAAACAAAAATTAAAAAAAAAAAAAATTGACGAAAATGTTTTTTTTGTAAAAAAAATATATTTGTACTTGTTTAAATACCATTCGGTG
The DNA here is from genome assembly GCA_963921195.1 of Pegoplata infirma. Classification (NCBI taxonomy): domain Eukaryota; kingdom Metazoa; phylum Arthropoda; class Insecta; order Diptera; family Anthomyiidae; genus Pegoplata; species Pegoplata infirma. Next base: position 64,984 of record CAWUER010000819.1, on the reverse strand, counting down.
ATCAATTCTGTTCACATGTGTCAACCAGCAACCGAATTAAAGCATTTTCAGTTTTTATGTTATGTTGAATGTACCACAATTTTTGAGGTGTTCTAACATTTTCGTTCATAACTTTTGAACCGCTAAACCGATTTCGCTCAAATGCAATACCAAACTGCTTATGGCAACAACAAGTAAATATGATAAGTCTTAGTTATATTTTTTAATACTTTGGCCGTGATCACCAAAGTCGAATTTAACTTTGTTGCTTGTTTTTTTTTTTTTATATTTCGGCACAAAAAAAATATAAAAAAAAATTTTGATACTTTAAAATTTTTAAGCATTTTCTATATGCTGGACGAACTTTCTTTCTTAGACGTGCCCTAGTAAAACTTGATGCAGAAAATATTTGTAAAAGATTTTAACCCTCTAACTGCCTTTTTTTTATAAACTTTTTTGTATTTCTTTTAAAAAAGGACAAAAATGACCCCTTAAAACGGGAGCTAGAGGGTTAATTTGGTCAAAGAAAAGAATCATCATAATTTTTTATAAAACACATCAGAACATCATTTTAAGCTCAAAAGTATATTTGCACTGTTTTTGCCGATATTTTTTAACACTGCTTTGGTAAATAAAAATAACAAACATTGATTATTTATAATTGACCCTTTTTAAGCACTTTGCACATGTCGCACAAACGTTGAGCATTTGACAACCCCTAGTGAAATTTTATGAGGAAAATATTTGTAGAACATTTTAACCCTCTAAATGGACGTTTTATTAGACTTCTGTGTTTAGTTTTTGAAAAAGGACGAAAATGACCCCTTAAAATGGCAGTTAGAGGGTTAAAATGTTCTAAGAAAAGAACCACCATAAAATTTCACTGAAGACATCGGATCATATTTTGAAGCTCAGATGTGTTCTTATTATAGTATTTTTGAAGTTTTCCAAACGCTTTTGATAAAAAATAAAAAACTTCAGTGGGCTATAAAAAAGAAATCCGAACTGACTTTGCAAAACCTTTTGATGATTTTGTCCATTTGATGGTCTACTTTCATATGGCGTTGAAGCCATTGAGGCTCATTTTTCTTGTTGCACAATGTTATTTAATCCAATCCGATAATGCTTACCCATATCGCCCTTCAATAAAAATATTTGGATTTTTGGAAAATTTTTGGAATAATTGAAACTTTGTTAGAAGAGGACCACGCGTTTAAATGATCTGATTTGACTCAAATTAAGTTTTGATTGAAGTTCGACGTAAGTTCTATTAAAGAGTCAGAAAAAAGTTTTTTTTAGATTTATTTTTAACAAATTTCTTGAACGTGGGTAATAATCGAAATTTTTGGTAAATTTTTAGGGTGCCATAGCATGCAAAAAAAATATATGTCACAAAAGCAAATTTTTTATTTTTTTTTTTAATATTTCAAAACTCTAATTTTTTTTAACATGATAATGTTTTTAGGCTGGTGTCTAATTTAAAAAAAAATACAGGACGCCACCTCAGTTTGACTATATAAGCTAACAATTAACGAACAAGAAAACAAGAATTACTATTTTCATTTTCTTAAAACCAAAAATTTTAATAACTTGGGTTTGTAACTTGGATAATAATTCACCTCGTGGTGAATAAAACCGTTTTTCACCAGCTGGTGAATAAAAAGTAACATAATTATTTTTCAACAAAAAAAAAAAATTTTTTTTCATAAATTTTTTTTTCCATCAAATTTTTTTTTTATACCCTAGTAGAAATATTATGCTAATTTTACTAAATAGATCTAATTTGATGCGTAAAATGGTTGTATCAAATAATATCTAATTGTATTACTTTAGATCAAAAAATATAAAAATTGATACAATTTGATCCTGAATTTGGTCAAATCTAATAATATCAAATTGATTTTATAATATCTTTTTTTATATAATTTGATGAGCAAAACCAAAATACGAATCTAATCATATATGGAGCAATATCTAACCATATAAAGTGGATCAACTGTATCAAAGTGATAGATAAAATTTTATATAAATTTATACGGAATCATATTAACTCATATAAGATTGTATCAAATTATATATGATTATATCAGAAAATTTTTACTAGGGTAATTTTTTTTTTTTTTCATTTAACTTTTTTTTCATCAAATTTTTTTTTTTTCATCAAACTTTTTTTTCATAATTTTTTTTTTTATCAAATTTTTTTTTTTTATCAAATTTTTTTTTCATCAATTTTTTTTCATAATTTTTTTTTCTTCAGTTTTTTTTTCATCAAATTGTTTTTTCAATCAAAAATTTTTTTTTCATTAATTTTTTTTCCATCAAATTTTATTTTTTCATCAAAAATGTTTTTTTTTTCATCAACATATTTTTTCATCAATTTTTTTGCTTTTTCATTAAATTTTTTTTCCATCAATTTTTTTTTTTATTATTTTTTTTTTTCATCAAAATTTTTTTGTTCATAAATTTTTTTTTTATCATATTTTTTTATCAAATTTTTTTATCAAATTTTTTGTTATCAATTTTTTTCTCACCAAAAAATTTTTTTTTTCATATTTTTATACCGTTTTGTAACACATCGAAATATTGGTCTAGGACCCCATAAGGTATATATATTCATGATCCTCGATCGATTTTAAGTCGATCTAGCGATGTCCGTCCGTCCGTCTGTCTGTCTGTCCGTCCGTCCGTAGAAAACAAGCTAACTTTTGAAAGACTTCACAGAAGCTGCTGAAGTTTGGCATATATGTTGGCCATTTACCTGGTCAAGTTGGTATTGCAATCCAGCCAAATCGATCAAGTGGTTCAAAAGTTATGAGCAAAAGAGTAAATTTCGGCAAGGGGTTTTCGCAAATTTACGAGATAAAAAACACGATAACTTTCGAAAAACAATAATGAGACTGCTGAAACGTGACATATATCTTTGTCGTTTCTCAGGTCTGTTTGGTATTGAATTTCAGCTCAATCGGTCAAGTGGTTCAAAAGTTATAAACAAAACCCCGAATTTCAGATTTTGTTCATCTTAAATGCCACGTGGTAAACAAGCATTGGTGGAAACTAAGCAATGCTTTTCAAACTTGTTTAGTTTTAAAGCAATGCTTTTTAAACTTGTTTAGTTTTAAAAGCATTGGTAACTTAAAAATTACACTCGAAAAAAATTTTACACTCAAAAAAAATTTTACACTCAAAAAAAATTTTACACTCAAAAAAAAAATTTATTTTTTTTTACAAAAATGTCAATATTTTGTGTACATACGTACGTGCATTCACTCAGAAATATTTTTACAGTAAAAAAAACATTACACTCGAAAAAAAGTTTTACACTAAAAAAAAAAAAATTTGTAATTTTTCTTTTAAATGACAAAAAAATAGGTTTTTACTCAAAATAAAATATTTCTAATCAAAATTGTTAATTTTTTTCACGTTAAAATGTAATATCCTTTAAAAAAACATTGTGGAGGGTATTCATAGATTCGGCAAAGTCGAATTTAACTTTTCTACTTGTTTTTTTCATCAATTTTTTTTTACATCAAAAAATTTTTCTTTTCATCAAAAAAATTCATCAAATTTTTTTTTCACCAAAAATTTTGGGTTCATTAAATTTTTTTTTACATAATTTTGTTTTTCGTGAAAAAAAAAAATAATTTTTTTTACCAAAACTTCTTTTTCACCAAGTCTAAGCTTTTCGCATAAAAATTTGCCATTTGTTTATCAAATGTACATAAAACAAGTGAGAGTGTTATATTCTTTGGTGGCGAATCTTTTATACTCTCCAAAATGTAAAAACACTTTTTTGCACTTATTTTTGCACTCACTTGCGAAATGTACAGCTCTTTTGGTTTTTTTAATGGGGTCCTCGACTGATATTTCAATTCGTTTTGCATGGAATAGCAAAGTAATATAACATTATTTTTTCTAAAAAAAACTTTGCTTTGGCAATTACAACCAAATTTTCCGCAAAACGTTATCATGATTTAATGTTTTGGGCAAGAGTACAAAATTCGCAGGCATTTTTTAATGGAAATTTTGTAAAAATCAAAAATTTTGACCGAAGGGTGCCATAGGTTAGAATGATTGGATCTGGTTTGAATTTTGCATAAATGCTAGTTGTCACAATCTCTATGAAAATAATTTGATATGTTTCTTTTAGAAATTTCTTGAATGTAGAAAAAAAAAAATCCCGCATTTTTGTTTTTTTTTTTGTGGCAAATTTCAAATAGCGATATCTCCTTTCTTGAACATATTAAAAAAACGCCATTTTTGGGATTTTTGCAAATTTAAAATGTCATTGTCCCGAAAAGCGTTCGTCTGATTCAAAAAATTTCTTGACATTCGTGTTCAGCATGACAAAATGAATAAAAATAATGTATCTTATAGTGGGGTGGGCCTTTTTCTCTTTTGTCTTTGATCGCTTAGCAGTAGTTGCCAAAAGTTGACAATTGTTAATAGTAATCTCCATGCAAAATTTTTTGGAAATCGGTCCACATCTTTCGGGTAAACTTTTTCTTCAAAGATTTGGATTTTGAAGCTACAAAAAAAATATATTTTTTGGAACATTTTATTAGGATTTTATTGGATTTATTTGTATATAACGTCAATCGTGTGATTGGGGGGAGGGGGGGGAGGATGTCTGATAAGGATCTTGTAACGTGGGGGTTCAGTGGGATCACTGGGTATCGTGAGGTTTTAAATTTTTATTGATTTAATTCTTTTTTTTTTATCGAAAGTGAAAAAAATGGCTCAGTGGGACAGATGTGCCAGGGACGTGGTATTAAATAATGGCGGGGTATCGAGGGATTATTGTTTTTATCGATAAATGTCGTATTATTATACCGAAAGTGAAAGATATCTGTCGAGAAAAAGTAGTGGATATGGTAAGGACGTTGTTTCACCTTCTGTAAAATAATAAGATATTTATCGATAAAAACAATAATCCCCTCAATCCCCCAACAATTCTTTGATTCAACGTCCATATCCGTACCAATCTCCTGACTCGTATTTTTCACGTTTGATATAAAAAATACGAATTAAATTAATTAAAATTCAAACCCCCTCGATCCCCCTTAATCCTACTGAACCCACTCGATACTACGTCCTTATCATATCCCCCACTCTCATGATATATATATCTTTGACGTATAATAAAAATTCATACGATTAAATCATAACAAAATGTATATTTGTATCAATATCAAAAATATATTTGTATCAATATAAAAACATGTTTGTATAAAGTGACTTTGGCACGATGGATAGAGTGTCTGGCCAGAATGTTGTTGAATACGGGATCGATTCCCCAAAATTTTTTACAACTTTTTTTTAAATATAATGCAATAGAAACATTTTCAAAATAAATAGTTTTTTTAATTTTTTTCTACTAAAAAAATAACCCACACAAGTAGGTACTAAACTAATGATTTCTCTTTAAAAAATGCCAACAATTAAAAAAAAAAATTACGTACACAAATCATTAAAAACTAAAGAAGAATCACTTTTTTATACTTACAGAACAAAAATAAATGACTTTAAAAATTAAATGCTAATAAAAGTCTTTATTTTTTATGTTGTTACTTTGGAAACAAAGAATAGAAATAGTCATTTAAAAAAACTGCACATTAAACAAATGATTTTTCTTTTAAAAATGACAAAACAGAAAACTTTTTAAATAAACTACAAACAGTTAATGACATAATTTTTTGAGTGTAGTTAATTGCGGGATCAATTCCCCAAAATTTTATTAACAATTTTTTAAAATATAATTCAATAGAAAAATTGTAAAAATAACCTACGAAATCATTAATTTTTAATGTTTTCGTAGGTTATTTTTTTTTCGAATTTTTTGGTAAAAAAAGTGAAAGTGAAGTTATTTTTTAATGTTTAATGTTATTTATTTTAGAAAATTTTATTAACAGTAAAAAATAAATGTTGATGTTTGTTAAAACAAATGAATTATTACTGGGATGGTTTACAAATGTTTAATCACTTGTATAGGTTTCACTTGTATAGGTTTATCACTTGTAGGTTTTAATTTTCAAGGTTTAAGAGTTGCAGCTTTGGAATTAAAATTTTTCCAGCATGACCGTCAAACATGCGACCCACCATACATTAAAAAAAAAAAAAAGAACTTCAAATCCCTCCCCATCCTTATTCGACCCACTTTTTCATGCATACATTATTGTAATTTTTTATATTTTTAATTTCTAAAGTTTTTTTTATTCTGTTTTGTTGTACAAATTTCTAAATAATTTTGTTTTTATTATTATTAGCATTGCGAATTTTTAATTAATAAATGTGCTCAATGTGCAAACAAATAATACAATTCTAGATATCGGAATTTTATTTACAAAACATAAATGATTTTTAATTAAAAACAAATATGTTTGAACTAAAATTATAAGCGAATAAATTGATAAAGTCAATCAGATACACTGAAAAAAAAAAATTACCAATTTTAAAGCATGTTGAACTTAATTTAAGAAAAGGAGGGGATGCGAGGGCTCCAAAGATATTAATTCTTCTTCCAAATATATTTTTTCCTAAAAACTAGTAATGCATTTACTTAAATATATCTTAAAAGTAAGTAAAATTGTACTAAATATAAGTACAATTGTTTTTATCCAGAGGAAAAATATTTTTTTAAAATAAGTAAAAATTTCCTTAAACTTACGGATTCTGTGGACCCTATGGAGTCCCAATGTGAGGACCCTACGGGCCCCCAATATATGGGGTCCTCACATGAGTATGTGCGTACATTATTATAGGGTCACATTGATTTTGATCCAAAATTTTGGTCAGAATCGCTCTATCTTGCTTAGTTTTCGAGATATGGGAAAGGGGTCTTGAGAAATTTGATCATGAAATAACTCGAAAACTATAACTCAGAGGGCATTCGGGTCTTCGGCGGTCATATTCTACGAGTTAAGGACTATAAAAATGCCTTTAGAATTTTTTCCGTATCTGCAGTATTTGCAGCGTTATAGGCATTTGAATATTCCGCGAAAATCGAAATTTGGATTTAAAGTTACAGTGAGTTTAAAAAGTCGACATGTTTTGTACCAAAACACCCAATTTGAGATGTTTTGCTCATATGAAAAATGTATGGGAAAACATGTGGAAAATGACATGATTTCCTCAAAACACTCTGATTTGCCCAAATCATGCCACTGGAAACATACTATTAGGGTCTCATGGGGTCTTCAGATGGGGCCCCCAGATGGGGTCCCCAAAATACCTAAAGTAGTTTTTCCTTAAGTTAAGTAAATTCTTTCTTAAACTAATGAAGATATTGATTCAAATAAAGTCAATGAAATCAATAAAATAGAGATTACAGATCAATAAAATAGAGATTACAGAGATACAGTCAATGAAATCAATAAAATTTATTAAATTAAAGAAAATACGTTTTGGAATTAAAGAAAAGTACTTACTTAATTTAAGGTCTTGAAAATGTCTATACTATTTTTAAGTAAGTAACGTACTTATTTCTTTTTTTTTTGCATACAATTTAAATTTTTTTCTTTTAAGTAAAACAAAATTTTTTAATAAACCCTTTTTTTCTTAAATGTAATCAATTCGCCATAAATGTAAAGAATATTTAACTTAATTTAAAAAAAAACCCAATTAAGGAAAACTCTTGTGCTTTTTTAAGTATTTGCATGTACTTTCTTCAAGTTTATTTTCTTTGTTTTAAGTAAAACCACCTTATATTAAGATAAGTTGAAGTAAATTCAAAAAATATTTGAACACTCAAAAAATTATGTCATTAGCTGTTTGTAGTTTATTTTAAAAATTTTACGTTTAGTCGTTTTTAAAAGAAAAAACATTTATTTAATGTTCAGTTTTTATTAATGACTTCCTCTGTCCTTTGTTTCAAAAATAACACACTAAAATATAAAGACTTTCATTAGCATTTTTTAAAGTCATTTATTTATGTTCTGTTAGTAAAAACTACTGATTATTCTTTAAATTTTTAATGATTTGTGTAAGTTATTTTTTTTTTTAAATTGTTGGTATTTTTTAATGAGATATCAATAGTTTTTACCTACACAAGTAGGTCATTTTTTTTGTAGAAAAAAAGTTCAAAAAATTATTTTTAGAAATATAAAAACATGTTTGTATTAAGTGATTTTGGCACGATGGGTAGAGTGTCTGGCCAGAATGTCAGAGATGGGACTAATGCATTGTTTTTCAATTATCATTGAGTGTTTCATTGTCATTGAATACGGTCAATGTTAATGAAATTAAAAAATCATTATCATTAATTTTACACAATGAAAATGAAATGAAAATTTCATTAGCAATTTTTTACATAATGATAATGAAAAATAAAATCATTACCAAATAATCAATGATAATGAAAAACAAAAAATTCATTGAATTCTTGGAAATGTTTTTTTTTTAAACAAAACGATAAAGTGATAATAACAAATTTTGAAATTGTTATATAGTTTGAAAAAATGTCTCAGAATCTGAGACTTTCCTAATAGATGAAATGTATTAGAATCTGAGACTTTTCTTAAGAAAAAATTTCTTAGAATCTATAGAAAAAATGTTTAAGAATCTGAAACTTTTTCCGAAGCAAAAATGTCTCAAAATCTGAGACTTTTTCTATAGAAAAAATGTACCAGAATCTGAGAGTTTTTCTATAGAAAAAATGTCTCAGAATCTGAGACTTTTTCTATAGAAAAAATGTCTCAGAATCTAAGACTTTTTCTATAGAAGAAATGTCTCAGAATTTGAGGCTTTTTCTAAAAAAAAAAAATGTCTCAGAATCTGAGGCTTTTTCTATAGAAAAAATGTGTCAGAATCTGAGACTTTTTCTATAGAAAAAATGTGTCAGAATCTGAGACTTTTTCTATAGAAAAAATGTGTCAGAATCTAAGACTTTTTCTATAGAAAAAATGTCTCAGAGTCTGAGACTTTTTCTATAAAAAAAATGTCTCAGAATCTGAGACTTTTTCTATAGAAAATATGTCTCAGAATCTGCGACTTTTTCTATAGAAAAAATGTCTCAGAATCTGAGACAATTTTTCTATAGAAAAAGTCTCAGATTCAGACACATTTTTTCTATAGAAAAAGTCTCAGATTCTGACACATTTTTTCTATAGAAAAAGCCTCAGATTCTGAGACATTTTTTTTTTTTAGAAAAAGTCTCAAATTCTGGGACATTTCTTCTATAGAAAAAGTCTTAGATTCTGAGACATTTTTTCTATAGAAAAACTCTCAGATTCTGGTACATCTCAGAATCTGAGACTTTTTCTGTAGAAAAAATTTCTCAGAATCTAAGACTTTTTCTATAGAAAAAATTTCTCAGAATCTGATTTTTTCTATAGAAACATGTCTTAGAATCTGAGACTTTTTCTATAGAAGAAATGTCTCAGAATCTGAGACTTTTTCTATAGAAAAAATGTCACAGATTCTGAGACTTTTTCTATAAAAGAAATGTTTAAGAGTCTGAAACTTTTTCTATTAAAAAAATGTTTCATAATCTTAGACTTTCTATATAAAAAAATGTCTCAGAATCTGGGACTTTTCCTAAAGAAAAAATGTCATAGAATCTGAGACTTTTTTTATACAAAAAATGTCTCAGAATCTGAGACTTTTTCTATAAAAAAAATGTCTCAGAATCTGAGACTTTTTTCTATAGAAAAAATTCCTCCGAAACTGAGACTTTTTTCTACAGAAAAAATTCCTCAGAACCTGAGTCATTTTCTGTAAAAAAGTTCTCAGAATCTAAGACTTTATCTATAAAAAAAAAAATGTCTCAGAATCTGAGACATCCTATCGAGTTCCGTCCGTCTGAGAAAGCACGATGCATTCCAAACTAAAAAGGCTAGACGCCTGAAACTTGCCACAAATAAATCTTATCGTCCAGAACTGGTATGTGTTTTTCAAAAATTTTTGGAGAGGTTTACAAATCAGCTTTATTTTGACCTTTCGCGTTGCTTAAAAACAATATTTCTTTCATAAATATTTAAATAATATTGCAAATTTTCTATTTATAATTATTTAAATTAAAAAAACAGCGCAAAAGTAACAAATTTTGCTGTTATTAAAGACTCATCAAAAAATGTTAAAATACACATACCAGTTCCGGTTGGAGCACCGACGTTATGATCATTGGCTGGTTAATTGCGTGAATGGGCAATATCGGATCTTGGGTATTAGGGTCCCTTCTTGAAGAACAAAGCGCTTTTAAAAGGCAATTCCTTTCGTTTACGTAGCAAAACAACCGATTTTCTCAAATAAATAAAAAAAATAATATTTTTTTTTTTATTTTTTTTTAAGTTGTCATAAAAATTTGAATTTTCATTTGTTAATAAAAAAATGTATATGGGGCATTTCATTAACATTGACAATGAAATCAAAAACTCGATTTCTTTGACAATATGTTAACAAATGAAATTGCAAAAATTAATTTCATTAACATTGTGTAAAGAATTTGAAATGAAAATAAAAAATCATTAACATTGAACAGATTAATGATAATGAAAACTCAATGGTAATGATTCGTGCCCAACTCTGTAGAATGTAGATGATTGCAGGATCGATTCCCCAAAATTTTATTAAAAAATTTTAAAAAAATATTTCAATAGAAAATTGTAAAAAATAACCTACGAAATCATTAATTTTTAATGTTTTGGTAGGTTATTTTTTTTGGAATTTGTCGGTAAAAATAACAGAACTATCATTAATTTTTAATGTTTTCGAAGGTTATTTTTTTCGAATATGTTAGTAAAAAAAGTGAAAAAAACGTAATTTTTTAGTGATTAATGTTATTTATTTTAGAAAATTTTGTCAACAGTAAAAAATAAATGTTGATGTTTGTTAAAATAAATGAATAATTACTGGGATGGTTTTCAATTGTTTATTCACTTGTTTTAGTGTGTTTTTCATTTGTTTTTGCCTACAAAATATTTTGAGTGTATACTTAAATTAATAATAGTGTTTATTTAATTTCAGTATAGTTTTTTTTTTTTTAGTGTAGATGCGTCAAACGTCACATGCGTCAACAAAATATTTGAAATCTAATATTTTGATTTGATGTTCTACAATTCGCAGTAAAAAGGGTAAAAAAAAAACAATTTTTGTATACCTTGCTCATAGTGATAGAGGGTATACTTATATAAGTATGTCATTCAGTTTGTAACTTATCGAAATATTGGTCTAGGACCCCATAAAGTATCTGGGACATTCCATGACCCATATACATTCTAAAATATATCAAATATTAGCGAAATCAAAGTGGGTCGTGTCAAAATTGTGTTACTTGACATGGAATGTCCCATACACTATTGAACAGGGATCGATTCTAAAACATTTTAGCGATGTCTGTCTTTCGGTATGTCCTTCTGTCTGTTGAAATATTGGTTACGGGCAAAATATTTAACAGAAATTACTGAAACTTAACATAGTTACTTGCTATTGCTCCAAGCAGTTTCGTATTGCATTTGTGCAATATCGGTTCAGCGGTTCAAAAGTTATGAATAAAAATACATGGAAACCTCGGAAACTTTGGTACATTTACACTCAAAGTATTTTGTAGGCAAAAACAAATGAAAAACATATTTAAAACAAGTGATAAAACATTTGAAAACCATCCCAGTAATTATTCATTTATTTTAATAAACCTTTAACAGTATTTATTTTTTACTATTAACAAAATTTTCTAAAACAAATAACATTGAACATTAAAAAATAACGTCACTTTTATTTTTTTACCAACAAATTCGAAAAAAATAACCTACGAAAACATTAAAAATTAATGATTGTTGTATTATTTTTACCAACAAATTAAAAAAACATTACCTACGAAAACATTAAAATTTAATGATTTCGTAGGTTATTTTTACAATTTCTTTATTGAATTTTATTTTAAAAATTTTTGGGGAATCGATCCCGCAATCAACTACATTCTGGCCCACCCTATACAAACATGTTTTTATATTTCTATAAATATTTTTTTGAATTTTTTGTCTACAAAAAAATAACTAACACAAGTAGGTAAAAACTAATAACATTTCTTTAAAAAATGACAACAATTTAAAAAAAATTACGTACACAAATCATTAAAAACTAAAGAAGAATCATTTATTTTTACTTACAGAACAAAAATAAGTGACTTTAAAAATTTAATGCTAATGAAAGTCTTTATTTTTTATGTTGTTATTTTTGAAACAAAGAATAGAAATAGTCATTTAAAAAAACTGCACATTAAACAAATGATTTTTCTTTTAAAAACGACAAAACAGAAAACTTTAAAAATAAACTAAAACCGTTAATGAGCGTGCTACTCAACAGTTGAGATGTAGCATGTTTTGATAAGTTGACTCTGCTGAACGTATTTTTTTATGAATGTTTTAAAATATTGGAATAAATGATTGTTTTTTATATTTTCATTTATTTTTTCAGTGGAAAATACTTTTTTATGATTCTTTTATTTATTTCCTTGCATAACGTAAAAAAACAAATAAATAATTTCAATAAAACAGCTAATTTATCAGTTTGTGATCAAATGTAGCATAATTTTTTTACGCTACCAGTGATGAGAAGCGCTCACTCAACATGTTGACTGAAATATCAAAAATTATACCGTTCAGCAGAAAGTTGAGAAGCAGCTAAGTAGCAGCTTTCTCTGCTGAACGTACCCAATGACATAATTTTTAGACTGTGGTTGATTGCGGGATCGATTCCCCAAATTTTTATTAAAATTTTTTTAAAATATAATTGAATAGAAATATTGTAAAAACATCCTAAGAAATCATTAATTTTTAATGTTTTCGTAGGTTATTTTTTTTCGAATTTTTTGGTAAAAAAAGTGAAAGTGATGTTATTTTTTAATGTTTAATGTTATTTATTTTAGAAAATTTTATTAAAGTAAAGTAGGTTTTAATTTTCAAGGTTTAAGAGTAGCAGCATTGGAATTTAAAATTTTCAAGCGTGACCGTCAAACATGCGACCAACCATATATATAAAAAATAAAATAAAACTTCAAATCCCTTCCCCTCCTTATTCGACATACTTTTTCATGTGTATGAGCATTATTGTAATTTTTATATTTTTAATTACTAAAGTTTTTTTTATTCTGTTTTGTTGTACAAATTTCTAAATAATTTTGTTTTTATTATTATTATTGGTATTGCGAATTTTTTATTAATAAATATACTCAATGTGCAAACAAATAAAACAATTCTACATATCGGAATTTTATTTACAAAAAATAAATGAATTTTAATTAAAAACAAATATGTATGTATGAACAAAAATTATAGCGAATAAATTGATAAAGTCAATCAGATGCTTCAAACGTCGCGTGTGTCAAAAAACATTTGAAATCTGAAATTTTGATTTGATGTTCTACAATTCGCAGTAAAAAGGGGGAAAAAACAACTTTTTTTATACCTTCCTCATAGTAGTAGAGGGTATATATGGGGCATTCCATGACAAATCGGACACTTTGAAAATATTTTTTAGATTTTCCCAATTTGTTTACAGTTTTTAGTACCCTTCGAAAACTCCTTCGTGGTAAATTTTCAGATTTTTTTGATGACCCGTTCAAATGATATCGAATTTTTAAAAATTGGTTGTTTGTTCCTTTACTCAAACTTCTTTTACTCATAACATAGCTGTATTATTGATTTTTTTTATTTGGATTTTTTGGAAAAAAATAAAATACTTTGATATTTTAGTTGGCTATCAAAAAATAAAATGTTTTGTTATTTTATTTATTTTGGTTTGAATAAAATAAAATTTTATTTTATTCAAATTCATAAAAATGAAATAATATTTCTTTCCAAAAAAATCAAATAATTTTTTCTGATTGCTTATTCAAACAAACAAAATAGAATTTTTCAAAATAATCAACAAAAATTTGTGATTTTTTTTGGTTATTCACAAAAATTCAAATGAATAACGTATTATTTAAACAAAAAAAAGAAATATTCTTAAAAATTTTGTGTTTGAAAAATATTTTTATTTTTATTTATTTTGAATTTTATTATACAGTAAAACACACAATTATTCTTACAAACCACTATTGTTTTACTTATTTAAGGTTTTCTTTACTAAAACATTAATTAGATTATTTTTAATTTTTTCCCAAATTGACTTTTACTGATTAAAAAATGTTCTTAAAACATTTTCTTATGGAAAATACTCTAGTTGATTAGACTTTTCGATATTTTTCTTAAACAATAAAAAGTCGTGAAAGGATGTATAATTACTTAAATACCTTAAGGTTTATTTTGCAAAACATTGAGATTTTTAAGGGTTTTTGCTTTGGTGACATTTTTAAGAAAATATTCTTTAGTATTAACTGTGAAATGTTTCTACTACACAAAAATTATTTTAATCGAAATAATTTTATTCTTTATACAATTGAACATTTTTGCAATAGAAAATGCATTATTCTATTTTTAAAATTTAAATGCATATTTGCTTATATTTTTTTTATTTTTGACTACTTTTGAGGTAAAACTGATGTTGTACTGATGATGTAATTTATTGTGATTCTCTAGCACAATGGTTCTCAAACGGTGGGTCGCGACCCCCTAGGGGGCCGCGGAAGAGTTTCAGGGGGGTCGCGAACAAAAAAACCTTTTAACCTTAAATTTTGGTATTGTTGTGTTATAAAAATATACAAATTCTTTTATTAAAGCAAAAAAAATTCATCACTTAAGGTCCCTCCGTAATCTTTGTGCAGTTGTTAATTTCTCGGGATGCCCAACACTTATTTGTGAAGTGTTTTGGCTGAGTCTGGGATCTGACAGTTCGTTTTCTATAAACTTTTCGATGCTGATTCCGAATCTGGATTCTAAATTTTTCTAGTACGTTAGATTTTTGAGAAAATTAAAGGCAAAGTTTACAAAAACGTATTCTTGTGCATTTTAAAGAGTTTTGTTTGTGAAATTTTCGGATGCGTCTGGGATCGGACCACTTTTTCGATTTACTTTTTAATGCTGATTTAAAATCAGGAGGCTAATCACGTAAAACGAAAACGATTGACGATGCATAAACGAAATCTAAATACATATCGTTTTGGGAAAAAGTTTTAGAGAGTTTAGAGAGTTTGTTTCAAACCAGAAACACTAAAAAATATGGAAACATTTTGTATAATTTTGGAATAACAAGACTCAGAAAATCGACGATAGTTAACTGTCACTTTACGTGATCACAGTCCTGGATCCGAATAACGGATCTAGATTCGTGATAGAATAAAATTTCGATCAATACCAAACATTGGTACATAATTTTGTAAAAAGAACAATCATTACTCCAAATTGGACATTAAATTCTTTCTTGGTAAATATTTCTTCATTTCTGATCAGGTTTAACTGTTTTTTTTTTTTTTGGAAATAAAAATTCGATGAAGATAGTAAGTTTCGATATAAAATGCCGTAGTTCGGGACCTGGTTTCCAAATTTTTGAAAAAATTTAGGTCAAAGTTCACAAAAATTGTGTTTATGTTTTCATTTTTTAGAAGTTTTTTACTTTAAATTTGTGGTATGTGTCTGGGATCTGACCACACGGTTTCGATTAATCTTTCAAAGCTGCTCCTGAATTTGGTTTCCAATTTTTGCCATTACTTCAGCTTATTAAAAAAACTGAGGTCAAAGTTCACGTTAAAAATTTTTATTTTTTTATGTTGGTCGCGAAGAATTTGAAATATTGAAAAGGGGTCGCAAAGCACAAGTTAGTGAGAAGCTCTGCTCTAGCACATAACGATCTATCCGTCTAACCCTCATTTTACGGATTAACTGTTATATTTTTAAGCGAGATACATTGAAGTCTACCAAAAGGGAAAAAATATTCTACGAATTAGTGCATGAAATTTCTCTGGGGAAGTATCATATTGAAAATAATTAAAATAATAAGTTATAATATATCAAAAATGTTTCAAATTTACTTTATAACTATATCACATCCCAGCAAAAAAAGTGCGGAGTACTTCTATTTGGAGTGCTTTAAAACTATAACAAATGTAATGAAATACAACAAAAATAACAAAAAACACAAGAAAAAAACACACAAACAGTTTTTTCTACTCCATAAAAAGTTGTTATTCAGCACTTAACTCATTACCTTCCGCGACACTCCCATACAAATGTAAGTAGATATTCAGTAGATAAGAAGTACTCCGAACTTTCAAACAACTTCCAACTACTTCCACGGAGTAGTTCTTATCTACTGAATATCTACTTACATTTGTATGGAGGTGTCGCGATAGGTAATGAGTTAAGTGCTGAATATCTATGTTTTCTGGAGTAGAAAAAACTGTTTGTGTGTTTTTGTCTTGTGTTTTTTGTTATTTTTGTTGTATTTCATTACATTTGTTATAGTTTTAAAGCACTCCACTGAGAAGTGGTAATGACCTTTTTTGCAGGGATAGGCCAGGTAAAATTTGTGACTTTGACCAACCAAGTAAAACACGGGTGGTTGGAAACAGTTTTTGCCTAAAAGTGCGAATACTATATTTTCTTTTTTGAATACGTATTTGGAATGTCTAAGAATAATATAGGAACAAAAACCAAAACATCGATCGAGCACTTTTTTCAAAAATCGCAGTTGAATTGCAAAAGATTATTATATTCGAATTTTCTCAAAAACTAGAGATATCAAAAAAAAAAACAAATATTATTTGGAATTATGCATTTATATAAAGTATTCAAAAAAATTTACATTGCAGTATTCAAACGGTCAAAAAATAAACATAATTATTTTGAATGTATTTTATATGGTATGGAATTGGGCACATTTTTAAGCGCGAAAAACACAAAAACGAAACAAGCTACAGCATTTTAGATGACAGATTTGGATTCTACAGGTCCATATTATATAAAATCCACTCTTAGTTTTTGACATTAACGCAATAATGTCTAACAGTGGTGCTACAAAAACGCTTATAAATAACATTTTTTAAATTTCTATTCCGAATATCTCGAAAACGAGAAGCTATAGAGAAATTGTATATTTCATAGAGTATGCGGTACGTTTACGTTTTTTTAAATTTTTAAATATGATCCGATTTGGCCCATTTCCGTACTTAACCAGCCTCAGACCATAAGATATATTTCTGCCAAATTTTCGCAGTCTAGCTCTTTTATTTTGGATTGTATCATGTCTTCCACAGACGAACGGACGGACATCTGCAGAATGTGTAACAATCGATCACTAATAAATAACACAGTACAACACATGATTTGCCAACTCAATTCTGTGAACTGTATGTGAAATTAGACCCAAAAAGAAGAATTTCTGCATCATTCGTTTTGTCTGCTTACCTGCGAAAATATATTTAATATCGATTTGAAGTTAGTACTATCGTATAGGGGAATTTATCACGTTTTAGGCCCTGTTGTTTGACATAGCTCGACAACCACTAGCCCGATTTAGTTGAAATAAATTTTAAAAAATTAAGAATTACAATTCCCTTAATCTGTTCATATATTGTTTTCCTATACAAGTAACACTTTCGAAGTTAAAAATGAATGTATGAAGGGAAAAAAGTATTTTTTGCCTAAAAATTTAATTTTTTTTTTTTTAAATACATAAAAAATCCAAAATGGAAAAAAGTGTCTAATCTTATAACTTTCGCGTAAAGTCACATGACCTATGAGCAAAATAAGGCATAGATCATGAACATCGATGCACGCGTTTGTCATTTATTCACAATTAAGTAAATGTATGAATTTCAAAAATTTGCTCGAGATATGCACAACATTATTTGGAGAAAACATTGACACCTTTTTCATGATTCTGAGAATTAAAAAAAAAAGGAATAAACAAAAGGTTATTTGATTTTTATGATTGCGGTAGCAAAGTAATAAACGCTAATAAATGTACGTGGACAATTAAAAGGAAAAAATGAATGTGGACTACTACCTGGCTACCTGCATGATTTTTTTACAGAAATTGCACCCACATTTATGAGTGCTCATGTTTTGCAATGTTTCGAAAAATTTAAAACGCACACGTGCTGAAACGCTAATAAATGTACATGGACAATTAAACGGAAAGTGGACCTTTTTATTATTTGGGTTTTTCCGGTGGCTACCTATATGATTTTTTTTACAGAAATTGCACCCACATTTAAGGGTGGTCATTGCAAAGTTTGAAACGTACAAGTGCTGAATCAGGTATATAGCCAGCCGCCCTTAAAATATGCGCCCATTTATAAGTACCTGGCAGTAAAATATTCAAAAATACGTAGTATTTATAGGTGTGCATTGATCGATTTTTGGCATTCAGCCAGTGCCGACGAACGCGAACAGTAAAAGTGATTTTTCTCCAGTTTTTTAAAAGTGAATAACAACAAAACATAAAATATATCAATATGGAAAACAACAAGTGCCCAAATTTGGATGAATATTGTTACGTTTGTGGTCATATCGTCCGAAAAATACAGAAAAAAGATCGAAAAAATTTGTTTACTGAGCAATTCAAAACCGCGTATTGTAATTATTTCGATGAAGCAGATTTAAGTGGTGCAAATTTTACGCCGAACACAGTGTGCAACAGTTGTTATACTACCCTTCTAAAATGGATTCACGGAAAAAGTAGAAAGTTCTCTTTTATGAAGCCAGTAATTTGGGTGGAAGACACAACTGGACATGATGAATCCAGGTACTATGCATGCATAAATTTTCGTCCTGGATTAAACAGACAACAATTGAAAACAAAAGTATACACTGCTGCATTTACTGCCACACTTCCAGTGCAACGCCCTGCTGATACCGATGCACCTAAACCTCCGAGTGCGGATACTGTGTCCCTGCTAGCCGAAACCGTTTTCACCAATCCGACCGATTTGGATGATGCTGATTGGATACCCGATATTGAAAATAGTGCACCTGCTGATACCGATTCACCTAAACCTCCGAGTGCGGATACTGTGTCCCTGCTAGCCGAAACCGTTTTCACCAATCCGACCGATTTGGATGATGCTGATTGGATACCCGATATTGAAAATAGTGCACCACAACCGCTACCACAAATCGAAATGGATTACATTGTGGCCAAGCTGGGACTATCACAACACGACTCCGAATGGCTGACATCATTTTTGAAGAGAAGAAAACTCACACAGCAAAATGTCAGCGCAACATCATACCGACAACGCCAAGCTGATTTTCAGAAATTTTATTCCGTTGACGAAGCAAATACGTTCACGTACTGCCATGATATCCCAGGTTTAGTGAAAAAATTGGGAATGGATTATATCGCTGGCGACTGGCGTTTATTCATCGATGGTTCAGGTTTGAAGGCTGTGCTGCTGCACAAAAAAAATAAAAAACCATGCATTCCATTGGGATTCAGCACAACTATGAAGGAAACGTATGAAGCATTGGGCGAAATTTTGAAGAAAATCAAATACGATGAACACAAATGGAACATTTGTTGCGATCTGAAGGTGGTCAACATACTACAAGGGATTATAGAAAAGGGCGGATATCCAAAATACTTCTGCTTCCTTTGTAATTGGGATTCACGATACAAAGGAAATCAATATCAATGTAAAGATTGGAAAGGAAGAACTCCCGAGCTCAACAAACAATTAAAATTACGCAATGAACCTATGATAAAGGACCTGGATGATATTTTGTTGCCACCGCACCACATGAAACTGGGAATAGCTGGGAAATTCGTTGAAGTGGTGGTCAAAAAAGTTAACGGCGCCTTTGACTGTTTGAAATCCATCTTTCCGAAACTCAGTGATGAGAAAATTAAAAACGGTACGTATCGTACTCTGTATTTCAAATTGTCATATCTAAATTTGTTAATTTCTATACATTCGCATTACCAATAATTTTTTCGTTTTTCTTATGTATTTAAAACAGGTATTCTCAATGGACCTGATATTCGGAAATTGATCAAAAGTGATTCTTTCACACATTTGCTTTCAGAGCATCACGACCACCAACATGCATGGAACGCATTGAAAGAAGTAATAGAAGGCGTTCTAGGAAAGAACCGTGTCCAGCGAGAAGAGATACAGCAACGAGTGGACAGGTTGCTGTTTTATTTCGAAAAAAATCGGTGCATCCATGACGCTGAAATTGCATTTCTTGCACCACCACCTCGATACTTTTTTGGCACAATCACCTCAGGAATCAGACGAACAAGGAGAGAGGTTCCACCAGGTGACCATGCCATTTGAAAAGCGGTTCAAAAGCAAAAAATTGGATACATTGCTTGCGGAGGTTTGTTGGTGGAGTTCCACAATTATGCAGTTTGAAGAAAGCACCGAAGATGAAGACATTGAAATTGGTGGACACAGTGAAAGAAACACGCCCTTGAATAGTATTTGTATCTCGGATGACGATACAGACTCAGACCATGAATATGAACAACCTACGAAGAAAACAAGATCATCAGAACCACAAGCGTCAACTTCTACAAGGATGGATATTGCCAATAATTGAAAAAATGTTCTTAATTTTGTTTTTATGCATATTATAATTGCGTATTAATTGCATATTATTTTATTTTCAATAAGTTTTTATAAATAAAGTTTTTTTTTGCATGATAATTTTTTAATTTTTATTTTTATTTTAAGGGTGGTGGCTATAACTGATTTTTGAAATTCATACCTTTACTCAATTGCGAATAAAAGCGAAACGCGTGCATCGATTTTTATGATCTTTGTCTCATTTTGCTCATAGGTTATGTGACTTTGCGAAAAAATAACTAGACTTGAAACTTATTTCCGTTTTGTATTTTTTATGAGTTTAATAAAAAAAAATTATTTTTCTTCATGCGCTTATTTTTAACTTGGAAACTGTTGCTTGTATAGGAAAACAATATATGAACAGATTAAGGGAATTGTAATTCTTAATTTTTTAAAATTTATTTCAACTAAATTGGGCTAGTGGTTGTCGAGCTATGTCAAACAACAGGGCCTAAAACGTGATAAATTCCCCTATACGATAGTACTAACTTCAAATCGATATTAAAAATATTTTCGCAGGTAAGAAGACAAAACGAATGATGCAGAAATTCTTCTTTTTGGGTCTAATTTCACATACAGTTCACAGAATTGAGTTGGCAATCAATTAACTGAAAAATGTTGTACTGTGTAATATATATTTTATGGTTTGTTAGATAGATATTTCGATGCTTACACACGGAATGACAAAGTGAGTATACTCCTTAAACCAACCTATGAAAGTCGCCAATTTTTACAGATTTTTATACTTTTCTTTAAAAAAAAAGTTTTGTTAAGTAAATATTTGCATAAGTTTATTGCTCTGCACTTGGAATTTCCTAAATCACAACTTAACTTTTCTGAATTCAAATGGACTTTTTATAAATTACAATTTATAAGAATTAAGTAAGAATTTGTAAGAATAATTTTTTGTTAAACTGTACAAAATAAATGAAATAGTTTTTTTTTTCAAACACAAAATTTTCAAGAATATTTATTTTTTGTTGTTTGAATAATACGTTATTTATTTGAATTTTTGTGAATAACCAAAAAAAAATCACAAATTTTTGTTGATTATTTTGAAAAATTATATTTTGTTTGTTTGAATAAAAAAAATCAGAAAAAATTATTCGATTTTTCGTTATTCAAATAAAATCAAAATAAATATTATTCATTTTCAAATATTTAAATAATCTGTTATTTGATTATTTTTGAAAAAATATTGTTATTTATTCATTTCGTTATTTCAATCAAAGCATACAGCTATGACTCATAACTTCTTCAATAATGGTCCAAATTTCAATTTTTTTTTTTCCAAATTTTTTGTTTATTTACGTACTTTTGAAAAAAAAAAAATCCCAAAAAATTATTAAAAGCGCTCTAGTATGCGATTTTTAAGTTTTAAAATTTAAATCTCATTTTTGAAAATGTATGTACTCTTCGATTTTTTTGAAATTTTTTTGGAGATAGGGCTATGGTATGTTTTACAAAAATGTTGGAGGGTAAAAATAAATAGGGGTCGGTCTCACTAATGACCCCTCTCTGATTAAATAAAACAAATTTACAAAAAATAAAAAAAAATGTATGGGGACCGCCTTAACAATTAGAGATAGAGGGTAGGTGTGTTCAGAGAAAATGTTTGGACTAAAAAAATATTGTGTGTCGGTCATACATTTTTTTGCTTTAAGGGCACTATTAGGGCAGTTAGAGCGGTTGGAGCAAATTTTAAAAAATGTTGTTTTGTGTTGGAGCCCCCTTAGAAATTGGAGATATGGTATTAGCTTGTTCCAAAGAAATGTTAAGACGTAAAAATTAATGGGGGTCGGTCCTATAAATGACCCCTCTATGACGCACCATTGGAGCAGTAAAAATGATTTTAAGATTGGAAAATTACAATAAAATTTTTTCAAAAAATTTAAAAAAATAGTAATAATCGTTATCCCACGATCCTCCTGGGTAAAAAATTTGTAGAATCGATAGAAGTTTTACACAAAAAAATTTCAAAAAAATCGAAGAGTACAAACATTTTCAAAAATGAGATTTAAATTTTAAAACTTAAAAATCGCATGCTAGGGTGCTTTTGAGAATTTTTTTGGATTGTTTTTTAAAAAGTACGTAAAAAAACAAAAAATTTGAAAAAAAAAAATTGAAATTTGGACCATTATTGAAGAAGTTATGAGTAAAAGAAGTTTGAGTAAAGGAACAAACTACAAATTTTTAAAAATTCGATATCTTTTGAACGGGTCATCAAAAAAAATCTGAAAATTTACCACGAAGTAGTTTTCGAAGGGTACTAAAAAAATTTTTTTTCAAAGTGTTCGATTTGACATGGAATGCCCCATATACATTTGTCATTTAGTTTGTAACTTATCGAAATATTGGTCTAGGAACCCATAAAGTATCTGATTCATTCCTTGCCCCACATACGTTTTAAAACATATCAAAATATTATCGAAATCGAAGTGGGTCGTATCCAATATACTATTGAATAGTGATCGATTCTAGAACACTCTAGCGATGTCTGTCTGTCGGTTTGTCCTTCTGTCTGTTGAAATGGCGATCACGGGCAAAATATTTAACAGAAATTACTGAAACTTAACATAGTTACTTGCTATTGCTCCTAGCAGTTTGTTATCGCAGTTGAGCGATATCGGTTCAGCGGTTCAAAAGTTAAGAATAAAAATACAAGGAAACCTCGAAAACTTTGGCACATTTAACATAACCAAAAAATACAAAATTATTTAATTCCGCTGCTGGTTGACATATGTGAACAGAATTGGATACCGAATGGCATTTAAACATGTATAAACATATATTTTTTACAAAAAAAAAAATCGCGGATTTTTTCACCACAATTTTTTTTGCCACCAAAAATGTTTTTTTGCGGATTTTTTTTTATTTTTTTTTTCTTAAAATTAATTTCTTTTACTAATTTTTTAACATTTTATTTTCAACTACATTTGACATATCCCAATTTAGCTTTTGGGGTCTTATTGTGTGATTTGTATAAGACCCCCGAAATAGAAATGATATTAGATTTCGTTTGATAATTTTTGAGAGGAAAACAAATGTATTGTTTAAATCGCCAATTATGAATATGTATAAAAAATGCCATTTAAATAAAATGTTAAATAAATATTTTTAATGACACATCTAAATAAATAATATTGTATGTACAATTGTTTTAATTTATAAAATTTTAATTAACTTTCGTTGTGATAATTGACTGATATAAACATACAAAGAGATTTGGAAATAAGTTTTACAAATTAATGTTTAATATTATTTGTATGTATGTAGTTGAAATTTAAATATTTTTTTGACAAGTTTTAATTAGGTAAAATATGTAATTAAAAATTTAAATATAAAATTGGTAATAATGGAAACAATAAAATCAAGCAAGTATGAGCATGTCATTGGTGGTGCCGAAACTTTTAATACCCTCCCCACTCTTTTGTTATACCCACCACTCTAGTGATAGAGGGTACATATAAGTTTGTCATTCCATTTGTAACACCTCGAAATATTGGTCTTGGACCCCATAAAGTATATGGGGCATTCCATGTCAAATCGGACAATTTGAATAATATATTTTTTAATTTTTACGTCTAAACATTTCTTCGGAACAAACTAATACCCTATCTCCAATTTCTAAGGGGGCTCCTACACAAAATGACATTTTTTAAAATTTGCTCCAACCGTTCTAACTGCCCTACGAGTGCCCTTTGAGCAATAAAATGTATGACCGACCCCCAATATTTTTTTAGTCCAACAATTTTCTCTGAACACACCTACCCTCTATCTTTAACTATTAAGGCGGTCGCCGTACAATTCTTTTTATTTTCTTGTAAATTTGTTTTATTAAACCAGCTTCTACCGGTACAATGGTGCGTCCGAGAGGGGTCATTAGTGAGACCAACCGCCATTTATTTTTACCCTCCATAATTTTTGTAAAACATACCTACGCCCTATCTCCACTCCCCAAGCAGGCTCCCATACAAATTACAGTTGGAGCAAATTTTATAAAAATGTAATTTTGTATGGAATCCCACTAAGGGAATGGAGATAGGGCGTAGGTATGTTTTACAAAAATGTTGAATGATAAAAATAAATGGGGGTCGCTCTCACTAATGACCCCTCTCGGACGCACCATTGGACCGGTAGAAGCTGCCCGAGTAAAAATAAACATATATAACTTGATGCAAACATAATAAATCATATATGATAATACATCGCGTGAGATATTTTCAAAATTTTTTAAATGCAGTCATATGTAGTTATAAATAATTGAATCATGATTCGGATTAAAAGGTGTACGGTTGATATAATTATATAAAATTATATGAGGGTCAATACAAAATTTGTTTTTCTGTATAATTTAATATAAAATTATATATATCCTATTCTGTTTCATATATAACACTATATGTTTCCATTTAACCAACAATTTTCTAAGTTTTTAAGGCAAAGTATAAGAAACTTTTTAAAATGTTCCTAAACATTTCCTTGTTAGGGTTATGTATATCACCTATCTGGTTCGAAGCGTACCCGAACATTTTTTTGTTTAAGAAAATTATATGTTTGGTGAATGTATCGTTGACCTGTGGTGTAACTCAACCCAAACCAAAAAACACCAGGATTTTACATGTTTTTATGCAATTAGATCTTATTAGATCCACTAATATATGGCAATGTCTGGTGAAAACTCGGATGAAATCAAATCATATTTTATACAAGTTGATCTATTTAAATGCAAAAACATCCACCATTATTCGGATCAAATTGCGTATAAATACATATTGTGTTATATATCATTATATATTGTATCATATACAAATTTTTACTCGGGTGATTAAATAAAACAAATTTACAAAAAATAAAAAAAGATTGTATGGGAACCGCCTTAACAGTAAAAGATAGAGGGTATGTGTGTTCAGATAAAATGTTTGAACTAAAAAAATATTGTGGTTCGGTCATACATTTTGTTGCTCTAAGGGCATCATTAGGGCAGTTAGAGCGGTTGGAGCAAATTTAAAAAATGTCGTTTTGTGTGGGTGCCCCCTTAGAAATTTGAGATAGGGTATTAGTTTGTTCCAAAGAAATGTTTAGCGTAAAAATTAATGGGGGTCGGTCTTAAAAATGACTCCTATAAGACGCACCATTGGAGCAGTAGAAATGATTTTAAGATTGGAAAATTTCAATAAATATTTTTTTAAAAAAATTTAAAAATATAGTAATAATCGTTATCCCACGATCCTCCTGGGCAAAAAATTTGTAGAATCGATAGAAGTTTTACACAAAAAAATTTCAAAAAAATCTAAGAGTTCAAAGATTTTCAAAAATGAGATTTAAATTTTAAAACTAGGGCGCATTTAAGAATTTTTTGGGATTTTTTTTTTAAAAGTACGTAAAAAAACAAAAATTTTGAAGAAAAAAAATTTGAAATTTGGACCATTATTGAAGAAGTTATGAGTAAAAGAAGTTTGAGTAAAGGAACAAACTACCAATTTTTAACAATTCGATATCTTTTGAACGGGTCATGAAAAAAATCTGAAAATTTACCACGAAGGAGTTTTCGAAGGGTACTAAAAACTGTTAACAAATTGGGAAAATCTAAAAAAAAAAAAATTTCAAAGTGTCCAATTTGACATGGAATGCCCCATATATATCTATATATATCTATAATATTTTGTGTAAGGGTTCGCAAACAATTTTTTACCGGAAGGAGCACGATTCCCGGCTCATCGGTTTATTTTAATTGTTAAAATCAAAAAATAAACAGTTTTTGTGAGTAAAGATTTCGTCGGGGAGAATAACCACAATTTATGAGCGTTATAATTGCATCATAGTATGTTTATAGCAATCATAACATTTTTGTTGCAATCATATAATGGTCCTACATTTAGGATCATAACATGATTGCAGCAAAAATGTTATGGTTGATAGAAACAAGTAACGATAAAGTTTTTAATCATAATATGACGCTCTTAAACTATGGTTGCCACAATCATACATCTTCTCTGCTTGTATCCATCTATTATTCGAAATTCAATATTACCTATTCTAGTTCTAGTTTCTATATAAAAACTTAAAATTTTATTTTATTTTTTTTATTAACTCTAGAATCCAAAGTCACTTACAAACACTTGAGGGTCCAAAATAATATTTTCACTTACTCCAAATACATAATTTTAATAATACTTTCTATTTTCTTGATTATATTTTTTTAAATAAAAAAATCCTGTTTTATTTAATTTAATCAACTTTCATAAAATTAAAAACTTTTACCAACAGCAAAATGTTAATGCAAACATAAAATTATAAAATAAAAAATCTAATTAAAATAACAAACAATAACTATGCAACAAGGGAAAAATAGAAAATCGTATTAAAACATGAACATTTAGATAACAAAATATTATGGGGGATAACAAAAATAATACAATATATAGAACAACAAAATTATAAAAAAAAAAACAATGTAAATCTCTAAATAACTATTAAGTGACCAATGAAACACCATGTGTAACATGATACAAAAATACACCTTCAGATGACAATTTTAATAAAATCATGACTACATAACAAACATGTAAAAAAAGGTATTCCACAACAAAGCTTCTGATACAGAAAAAAAGTTTCAGATTTTTGGAATTTAAGATAAAAAATATAAAAAGAGTTTTAACAAGTCGGGGTTTTTTTATGTTTCCCATTATGAATTAATGGTGGCGTGCTAGTCTACTAATCACGGGTCGTGGGTTCGATTCCCACCAGATTAGCTACAACGAGACGACTGATATTGTTTTCGGAAAACGAGTTTGGCACAAATGACTCTAATTACCGTATTATAATAGATATCCTTTTGAAATTCGGCAAGTATACGTGATTTGTATTCACAAAATACCATTCCGAATTTTAAAGGAATCGGACCAGTACTTCTGGTAGCCCCCATGCAAACCACCTTCCCGATATTCACATAAATCTCTCTAATTTCACGAAAAAAGAAAATATTTAATTTTAAAATTTTGTTTGTGTATGTTTAACGCGTACTTTAATAATCTAAAAAAAATCTGATTATAATCGGATCATTTTTGAACTTAGGCACCTTGTAAGAATTTCCCCCAATATTCAGTTAAAACGGTTTATTGGCAACAAAGAGATGCCTATTTCACTCAAATTTGGTTTGTGAGTGTTTTTTACACTTACCAAAGATTTGACAAAAGATGGATCCAATCGGTATATGTTTGAACTTGGGACCAATTTTGCGGATAACTCTGGTGTAGGGTATTATATAGTCGGTCTTGACCGACTATAATTTTCTTACTTGTTTTTCATATAAAATAGCGGCAATTCTGAAAATGAAATAAAAAAAATTCAAAAGTAAAAAGTTTTTAAAATATTGCCAAACTTCGCATTTAAAAAAGTGATTTTACATAAATAAAAATACCTCCGGACAAAATCGGAGAATTTAATCAGCCTTACCACAAGAAAATAAAATAATTTTAAAATGAGCTTTTAATTTTATTTCCATACAAATTGTTTTTGTTTTTAAAATCGACTTTCAAAAAATGTATTGAAAATTTGAAATTTAAAATAAAACTTTTGTTAAAATAGACTTTTTGTTTTCTTGTGGTAAGGGCCAATATTTTTACTTTAAAATTTAAGCTAATTAAATACTTTATCAAGTCTTTATAAAATATTTTCCAATTTGATTATTGCCTTAGAATATATTCATTGATTTATCGAAAATTTTACTTCTATTGAAACAAAATTTAGAATTGTAAATTTGACACACAAGGGAAGTCTCCTTAGTGTCACCCCCGCATCTTTATAGAATTTGGTTTTATTTGTACATCAGGTATTTTTTTAGTGGCCCAAATTCATATTTATGGGGTGTACTCAGAGAAGAGACATGATTGTCGCAACCAAAATATTAGAGTGTCATATAATGATTGAAAATTGTATCATAATATGTTTATGGCAATCACAAAACTTTTGTAGCAATCATATTATAGTCCTAAATTATAAATTTTTGAATGTTTAGGATCATACCATGATTGCTGAAAAGAGGTTTTGGTTGCTACAAACAAGTTATGATAAAATTTTCAATCATAATATGATACTCTTAAATTATGGTGGCCACAATCATATCTCTTCTCTGCGTGTGCAATTGATGGGGGGAGAAACAGCCATTTTTCAGTTTTTTCGTTTATCGCCTATATTTGGAAAACCATTCTAAGTTTGTAAATAACTACATAGCCGATAGGCCTAGACATATTTTAAATTTCATGCAAATCGTTGTATAACGATTTGTATAGTTCCCTTGTGAGTGTATGTACACAAAAAAAAAAAAACATTAACAAACTATTATATCATTCCCATATTCAAATACCTAACCTTTTTCCCCTTCAATGTAATGATTTTTTTTCTGTGTAAAATTTTGCCTAGACCACAAATGAGGAGGTCCATAACAAAACGCGCCAATTCCACTTTTTGATTTTTTTGTTTTTTTGACTGAATACTATTCTACACATTAACATCTATGCAACCATTACTAAAAAACATCCCAAAGCTCAATATTTGCACAGCAATTCACTACTGACTTTAATTATGAAACATCCCAATGCTCAGTACTTACACTCATACTCAGTACTGACTTTGTTTACATTTATGCGTTTATCTAAAAAACTGTTAAAGTGGAATTGGTGCATTTTGTTATGAACCTCCTCAAATGTAAAACACAAATGATTTAATATGTTTTTTGAGTTTTAATTAAATTTATGGTTGTACAACAAAATTATTTCTTCAAAGGTAAAATTCATTGGAAAAAGTATTTTGCATTGTTAATGAATTGTTTTTTGAATTTTAAAATAACACAAGGAAATTTCTAAGAACATTTAAGTAAGTAATGAAAATAAGTCGAATACAAGGTCAGAAATTGTTAAAGGTCTGTTATAGTAACAGATAATAGCACGCCAGAGGTAACTTCGTTAATGGGAATATTAACAGCCGAATGATGAATGGATCTGGATTAGAGTTCAAATTTACATAAATTTTCCGCTACGGACGCTTTATTAAATTTGATTGTGGACTTTGAAGTCTCTCAGAAAAATAATAATTTAAACGATAAAATTAAACTAACTCCGCTGTGATTTTTTTTTTTACAATTTTTGAGCCCTATAACGAAATCACCTTTTAGAATAAAGTAAATAATATTATGAAAAAAAAAATTTGTGAAATCGAAATTTGAACGAAAACAACTTTAAGTGAAAAAAAATATATAGAGTGAAAAAAATATTGATTGATAAAAAATTGAGTAAAAAAAATTTAAAAAAAATTTTCGAGTCCGATAAATTTAGGAAAAAAATATCATTCCATTTAGTTTCTTGTTCCATGCCATATTGATTCCCATTCTGTTTAATTTCGTTCCCAGTTCCATCTCATTTCGTTTCATGTAATTTTAATTACATTCCATATAACATGTTTTTGGGTTCAATTTTCTTACCTGAGTTACAGTGGTTATTATTTTTTAAGTTTTTCCCCATATCTTTCATATTTTAAATTAAGGAACGATATTCTCCCATGTTGAATAAATTCAAAAATTCAAGAAGTCCTTATAAAATAATTCCATTATTTTAATATTTTTTTCTTGTTGTCAAGAATAATTGTGGGAAACGGCAACAAATTTAATGACAAAAGTTTAATTAATTAAAAATATGAATGTACTGGCCACTAAAAATTAAGATTGCAACAAAAGTAATATTTTTAAAGAAATTATAATTCTAGCTTTTTGCAACCAACTAAAATAACAAGGGGTCGGTTAGAAAGTTTTTGGTAATGGCAAGTCTGAGACAATTTTTCTATATAGAAAAAGTTTCAGATTCTGAGACAATTTTTCTATATAGAAAAAGTCTCAGATTCTGAGACAATTTTTCTATATAGAAAAAGTCTCAGATTCTGAGACAATTTTTCTATATAGAAAAAGTCTCAGATTCTGAGACAATTTTTCTATATAGAAAAAGTCTCAAATTCTGAGACAATTTTTCTATATAGAAAAAGTCTCAGATTCTTAGACAATTTTTCTATATAGAAAAAGTCTCAGATTCTTAGACAATTTTTCTATTTAGAAAAAGTCTCAGATTCTGAGACAATTTTTCTATATAGAAAAAGTCTCAGATTCTGAGACAATTTTTCTATATAGAAAAAGTCTCAGATTCTGAGACAATTTTTCTATATAGAAAAAGTCTCAGATTCTGAGACAATTTTTCTATATAGAAAAAGTCTCAGATTCTGAGACAATTTTTCTATATAGAAAAAGTCTCAGATTCTGAGACAATTTTTCTATATAGAAAAAGTCTCAGATTCTGAGACAATTTTTCTATATAGAAAAAGTCTCAGATTCTGAGACAATTTTTCTATATAGAAAAAGTCTCAGATTCTGAGACAATTTTTCTATATAGAAAAAGTCTCAGATTCTGAGACAATTTTTCTATATAGAAAAAGTCTCAGATTCTGAGACAATTTTTCTATATAGAAAAAGTCTCAGATTCTGAGACAATTTTTCTATATAGAAAAAGTCTCAGATTCTGAGACAATTTTTCTATATAGAAAAAGTCTCAGATTCTGAGACAATTTTTCTATATAGAAAAAGTCTCAGATTCTGAGACAATTTTTCTATATAGAAAAAGTCTCAGATTCTGAGACAATTTTTCTATATAGAAAAAGTCTCAGATTCTGAGACAATTTTTCTATATAGAAAAAGTCTCAGATTCTGAGACAATTTTTCTATATAGAAAAAGTCTCAGATTCTGAGACAATTTTTCTATATAGAAAAAGTCTCAGATTCTGAGACAATTTTTCTATATAGAAAAAGTCTAAGATTCTGAGACAATTTTTCTATATAGAAAAAGTCTCAGATTCTGAGACAATTTTTCTATATAGAAAAAGTCTCAGATTCTGAGACAATTTTTCTATATAGAAAAAGTCTCAGATTCTGAGACAATTTTTCTATATAGAAAAAGTCTCAGATTCTGAGACAATTTTTCTATATAGAAAAAGTCTCAGATTTTGAGACAATTTTTCTATATAGAAAAAGTCTCAGATTCTGAGACAATTTTTCTATATAGAAAAAGTCTCAGATTCTGAGACAATTTTTCTACATAGAAAAAGTCTCAGATTCTGAGACAATTTTTCTATATAGAAAAAGTCTCAGATTCTGAGACAATTTTTCTCTATAGAAAAAGTCTCTGATTCTGAGACAATTTTTCTATATAGAAAAAGTCTCAAATTCTTTTTCTATATAGAAAAATTGTCTCAGAATCTGAGACTTTTTCTATAAAGAAAAATTGTCTCAGAATCTGAAACTTTTTATATAAGAAAAATGTCTCAGAATCTGAGACTTTTTATAAATAGAACAATTGTCTCAGAATCTGAGACTTTTTCTAAGGGGTGGTCCAATAACTGGTATCTTTTTAAAACATGCAATGAAATGAACAATACTCAATAGTTTTGAAACCTTATGGCTTTATTTGAAAGAGCAAACATTCCCGTTTTTTATGGCAAACGACTTCATTGATGCGTCTTCGGCTTGCTCCGCTGTATCGCGTTGTAGCGCAGTACTGCGCTGCCAAACTGCACGTTTTTCGAAAAAAAGTTTTTAACCGAAATAAGGCACTCAAGTGAGGTTATGTTAACAAACAAATTGGTACATCTTGGGATCGTAAAACTCGCAAGGTATTGTAAAGAATCCAATTCATCTATAGAAAGCAATAGATTTGAGTATCAGCATCATTAAACAATATTTTCAAAAATACAGCTGAAACTCCCATTTTCGTCAAAGATGAGCGCTACATAGCCATGATTACCGACTTTTTGTTGGCCGTAATAGAATTTACCAACTTGGATGACATTTATTTTCAGAAGGATGTCGCAATATGTCCCACAGTCCATCAAACAATCGATATTTTGCTCACTTAGTTCGGAAATCGTGTTTTTCGCCATATTCGCGGTGACAATTGATCACTTCAGAGCTGCCGATTAAAAACTTTAAAAATTTTTTTTCTCAGAATCTGAGACTTTTTCTATATAGAAAAATTGTCTCAGAATCTGAGACTTTTTCTATATAGAAAAATTGTCTCAGAATCTGAGACTTTTTCTATATAGAAAAATTGTCTCAGAATCTGAGACTTTTTCTATATAGAAAAATTGTCTCAGAATCTGAGACTTTTTCTATATAGAAAAATTGTCTCAGAATCTGAGACTTTTTCTATATAGAAAAATTGTCTCAGAATCTGAGACTTTTTCTATAGGAAAAATGTGTCCGACACTTTTTCTGCAGAAAAACTTTTCAGAATCTGAGACTTTTTCTTTAGGAAAATTGTTTTAGAATCTAAAATTAATTTGACAGAAAACATGTCTCAAAATCTAAGACTTTTTCACAAAATCTAAAACTTTTTCGTATGAGTCTCGTATTTAAAACAACAACTGTTCACAATTTTCAAACATTCAAACATTTCAATCTCCAAACACCCAGCCTACACCAAACCATCGTCAACCTTTTAACAATTAATTTGGCCGGTGGCTGTTTTCCAAAAAACAAAAGTGACATATTTTACAGAGTGAAAACAGCAAATATACTTAAGTGCTCTGTTTTCCACCAAATATAAGAAAGTGCATTTTTTGCTGAAAGCCATTACACAGCCATGAAATTGTAGTAAATGTTAAACGTGAGAGTGTTCGTTTATAGTTAGTAGAAGTAGAAAGGGACAAACTGTTGCCATAGAGTGGACAATTGCAAAAAAAACAATGCATACTTACGAGTATATACTGGGAAAGTATAGGCATATCAGTAGTAAAAGTTTAACCCTATCCAGAAACAGTAACAAGAATAAAAATATCCAGTCTCATAGTCGTACATCATCAAACTACTTATGCAAATGTATAAAATGCATATTTATATTGTTAGTATTTTAGTAGGTCAAGTAATATGCAAAGGGACCTAAAATTTAAGGACTTTTATTTTCTTTTTTAATATCTTTTTTTATTTAATGTTAACAGCAGCTATATTTTTTTGTAATAAGATTTTAATGTTAATTTAATTGAAATTAAATTGATGTTACCAGGAATGCCTCCGAAGCGGTTTAGTAATGTCCGGGCAGGGGAGGATCAAATAAATAAATTTCCAAAAATAACAAGTATAAAAGTTAAATTCTTCTTGGCCGAATCTATGAATACCCTCCACAATGCCCTTTTTTAAGAATAGTAAATTTTTTAATGTAAAAAAAGTTAACAATTTTGAATAGAAATATTTTATTTTGAGTAAAAAACTTTTTTTTTTCATTTTTGTAAAAAAAAAATAATTTACTAATTTTTTTTTGAGTGTAAAATTTTTTTCGAGTGTTAATTTTTTTTTTAGTGTGAAAATATTTTTGAGTGACAAAAATACTATGCAAAGTAATTTTGTGGCTTATAATTGTTTTTAAGGCTTGTTTTTTTTAAACTCGAGTTTTTCTTTTCAACACGTGAATTTTAGGTGAAACGAATCTGAAATTCAGGGTTTTGCTTATAACTTTTGAACCACTGGACCGATTTCGCTGAGATGTAAGCCGAACCGGGAAAGATGATCGCCAAATATATAATCCATACTTCTGCACTCTCAGAATTGTTGTTCGAAAGTTACCGTGTGTTTTATCTCGTAAATTCGCGAAAAACCCTTGCCGAAAATTACTATTTTGCTCATAACTTTTAAAAAACTAGACTGATTTGGCTGAATTGCAATACCAACCTAACCCGGTAAATGACCAACATATATGCCAAACTTCAGAAGTCTCTGTAAAGTCTTTCAAAAGTTAGCGTGTTTTCAACGGACAGACAGACAGACGGACGGACGGACATCGCTAGATCGACTTAACTCGATCGAGGATCATGAATATATATTAGACCAGGCGCGGATCCAGGAATTTCATTTGGGGGGGGAGATTTTTTTTACCCAAAAAATTTTAGGCATTCGGAAGCAAAATAGTTTGCTTGGAAGGTGTGGGGGTGTGGCTGTGTGTTTTTTTATTGTTAACAAACTGAAAAACAAAAAAAAAAAAAAAAAATTTTTTTTAGTGTATGCAAAAAAATACATAAAAACTTCAAAAGAATTTAGAATAAAGTTCTTCAATTCTCAGATCGTAGTTTCTGTAGAAAAACTCTCAGATTCAAAACTTTGAATCTATGATTTCTAAGAGTCCCCGCACAACAATGTCGGAGCGGTTGACGTTTTCGGTCATGAGAGAGAATAGGCGCAAAACAAAGACGGCAGCGGAAAGTTCTGTCATATGTTGATTTTTACACTATTTTTTCACTTTTTCGTCACTTTTTTATTTAAATTAATTGTATTTTTAATAATAAATATGATTTTTTTCATATTAATTCGTTTTTTTGCTGCATTTTTTTCAATTTTAATATTTTTCTTTTTAGAGATCATATTTTTTTGTTTACTTTATCGAAAAAAAATCGAAATATTTGTAAAAAAGTCATTTCAAAAATTAAGGGAGAGAAACCGACACAAAAATAAAATTGATTTTATTCTAGCGGATTTCGGTCGAGCGTTTTTTCATGCCAAATTTGTATGAAAAAAACGTCACCGACATTGTTGTACGGGGACTCTTAGACTCTTTTCTATAGAAATAACACAGGCAACAAATTTTAACGCACAAACCAGAGTATACTTTTCTAAGCATTTAACTTTTTAGCCTACATATCAGGTTTTATAAATAAAGGTGGAAAATTAAAAGAAAAGTTTGTAACTTTTTTTTTTTTTGCTACCTCTTATTTGACAAGAATTCCGTGTTATTTTACAAACTTTTTACCAATAGTTTTGTAATTTTACAAGCTTTTTACCAAAAAAATAGTAAATTTAAAATTTTTTCGACGCGATAAAACTAACAAGGAGATTTTCGCGATTTTACTAGATTTTTTGCTACCTCCTATTTTACAAGAATTCCTTGTAAAAATTACGAACATTTTGTGTAATTTTACAAGATTTTTACCAATAAAATTGAAAATTTACAACTTTTTTGGCTTAATAAAACTTATAAGTAATTCTCGTAAATTTACTAGATTTTTTTAGTAAAAAATCTGGGAAATTTGTAAAATTACAAGAAAAACTGTAAAATAACAAAAAAAAAAAAATTAAATTTCGATCGAAAATTATTTGTTAAAAACAAGGAAAACTGTCAAATATTGGTATAATGGGATTCAAGACTTTTTCTAGTAATTTGACAATGTTTTTTTTGAGCGTATAACATCTTGAATATAGCGAAAACAGGTTTTTTTTTAACTTTAAGCGAAAATGTCTCAAAAACCTGATATGATGGAAAAATTCTGAGTACATATTCGGATTCAGCGCAACTGAAAAGCGTACTTTTGTTTCGGTGTTCCGCCTTTTTCAAATTTTGTCGGCCTGTGTAATCTGAAATTCTGAGACATTCTTTCTATAAATTATTTTCCAAATTCTGATATACTTTTCTTATAAAAAATCTCTAATATAATTCTCATATTTAAAATATTTCTCAGATTCTAAGAACTTTTTCTTATACAAAAATCCTCAGATCCAGAAACATGTTTCGGAAAAGAAAACTAACAGATTCTTATAAATGATCAGTTTCTGGAACATTTTATTAAGAAATTTTTATACACTTTTTTAAAAACAAAATCTTAAATTTTATAGTAGTGCCATTTTTCGATAGAAAAACTTTACGTTTTTTTTTTGCCATCTAATGCTTAATAAGGCAGTTTCTTAGATTCTGAAACATTTTTCATATAGAAAAATTATTAGGTTCTAGACATTTTTCAAAGGAAAATCCTTAGTCACTATTTAAAATAATATTCAGAGACACATTTCCTATAGAATTCTCAGTTGCTGCGGGATTTTTTCTATAGAATTTAATTTGAGGTATTTTTTTAACAAAAAAATTCTTATCTGAATTCAAATACTTAAGTATCAAAATATTTTCTTAAGATAAAGTCTGGAATTCTGAGACATTTTTCTATAAAAAATATTTGAGATAATACCTTTGCATAAGAAAATTATAAGGAAAGTTATTTGGTTGGAAAATGTCCACGACTCTATTGTCATTTAAGTTTTTTATATGCAATTTCTTTAATTCTGAAACATTTATTCCTAAGGATGTTACAAAATTCCTTAGGATAAAGGCTATGTGTGCTGACGTAAATCATTAGCTCACATACACCTCTCCTAAGAATTTGTTGCATTCCGGTCATTTTCATTCTTTCTTTGTTCCTTTCCTTTTTCCTTTTCCTTTCTTTTTTTTTCCTTTTCTTTTTTTTCCTTTCTTCCTCTCTTTTTTTTTCTTTTTTTTTTTGAAATCATTTTGGGGGGGGGGAGAAATCCCATTCTCCCCCCCCCTGGATCCGCGCCTGTATTAGACCGACTCACCTTATATGGGCAAAAAAAAAGTTAAAGTTGTACCCCCTCAAAATTAACTTTGACATGTTTTATGAAGATTCCCAAAATATTTGGGCTCTAGCGATAATCTCCCGTGAGCTAAACCGCGTCAAAAATGGGTCCAAAAATGGTATTTTTCATGAATAAAAAATTCAGTAAATTTTTTTTTTGTCCAATGAATGACCAAATATAATAGATATTTAGGAATTCTTTGATTCTGCATTAAAACATTTTAAAAATCTAACCACAGACTCGAGATAACGAGATGTTTATGTCAGTTTTTT
The DNA here is from genome assembly GCA_963921195.1 of Pegoplata infirma. Classification (NCBI taxonomy): domain Eukaryota; kingdom Metazoa; phylum Arthropoda; class Insecta; order Diptera; family Anthomyiidae; genus Pegoplata; species Pegoplata infirma. The sequence goes on along the minus strand of CAWUER010000819.1, from coordinate 27,849 downwards.
GATGGTTTTCAATTCGATTTTACTGAAAACTTAAATAACTTTGGTATTTTTGGTCCGATTTTCACTTCTAATACATCGTTAGAAAGGTGTTGACCACCGCTTGGGATTTTAGTCAAAAATTAACCCTTAACTGCACTGTCTTACTTTTTTATAACATTTACTTCGACATCATTAAAATCCATTTTATAACCACAAAAAGCATATCTTTGTGCAGGAAACACGATTAATTAATATATTTGGCCTCAATTAATTTAACCCATGCATGACCAAAATATTTTGGCAAACATTTTTAAAAAATTTTTTGTGGAAATTATTGAAAACTAGTTGTAATACTTTAAACAAATAAAATTAAATAAGGTTTTGTTTATCTAGACGTGCTTATTAATATCAAATAATTATTACGTGTAACACTTTCCCGGTAAATTTTTTTTTCGAAATTTGTATGTGCAAATTAAAAATATTTTGTAGGCAAAAACAAATGAAAAACACACTTAAAACCAGTGAATAAACAATTGAAAACCATCCCAGTAATTATTCAATTATTTTAACAAACACCAACATTTATTTTTTACTGTTGACAAAATTTTCTAAAATAAATAACATTAAACATTAAAAAATTACGTTACAATTCGAAAAAAAAAACCAACGAAAACAATAAAAACTATTGATAGTTCTGTTATTTTTACCAACAAATTTCAAAAAAATAACATACGAAAACAATAAAAATTAATGATTTCGTAGGTAATTTTTAACAATTTTTTATTGAAATATTTTTTTTTAAATTTTTAATAAAATTTTTGGGGAATCGATCCCGCAATCAACTACATTCTGGCCAGACACTCTACCCATCGTGCCAAAGTCACTTGATACAAACATGTTTTTATATTTCTATAAATAATTTTTTGATTTTTTTTCTACAAAAAAATAACTGACTTTTTTTTTTTTTTTTTAGATTAGAATAACTTTATTGAGTATATAAAAAACAAATAAAGCAGTAAAAGGCATTGACATAGTGTCGTCAGCCTATATAATTACAAATGTGTTTAAACAATATTTCAGTGTTTGATAAGTTTTAAGCTTCATATTCTGTAAGCAAAAATTTTCGGTAACTTAAGGCATTTATTATAAAATTTGCTAGGTTTTTCCAGTTACAACCGTCGCATGTTCCGTTTAATAAACTTATTAGCGTATTTTGATCAAAATTATTTTTTCCGAAAAAGCGAACCCTAAATTCTCTAAGTATCGGGCATGTTCCCATAAAGTGTAACAAATTTTCATCTTCGCCCATGTTACATAAATTGCAGATAGAAGAAGTGTTACTATTAAACATACATTTTCTTAGAGGCAGCGTGTCACATCGTGCTTTAACAATGGCAGATATTTCGTTTATTGACAAATTTTCTTCAAGTATGTATGTCAAACCCATAGCAGGAGTGAGGTGCTTGTAAATACGAGTATTACTTGCTGTAGCAAGTTCTTCCATTTCAGAATGTTTGCTACTTTGAAGTTTGAACACAATTTCTAAACACTGGTTAATCCACTCATTCATTGATAGATCTACATCAAAACGTACATTAAACTGCTCACCAATTTCATTAATTTCCTTCGCCCAAAAAATGTTTTTCTGAAGAACTAGCTTTGATAATTTATGTGGTAACCTTTCCGTACTATAGTTATATAATGTTTTAGTCAAATAATTAAGGTGAAGACATAATGTATAGAAATGGCTATCTGTAGCTCCAGTTTCTAAAGCCAGTGCATAATTAGGTGTGAAATCAGGAATTTTTAATATTCTTTTAAGAAAATATCTTTGAAGTTTATCAACTGTCTCAAAAGCTGTAAACCCCCAGACTTGCGCACCATACGATTGTACCGCTCTGCATACAGCTTGAAATATTTTCCACTTTGAGCTCAGTGAAATATTAGGTTTTTTCAAGTAATTTTGCCATGTTGAATTAATGCTGGACTTCGCTGCGTTGTTTCTCCGTTCAACGTGCTTTACAAAAGACATTCCTGGTGTAAAAATTACACCTAGATAACAAAATTCTGATGCTATTTTAATTTCTTCCTCTTTATAAAACCACTTTTCATCCCCTGCCAACCTACCACCTTGCCTAAAAACCATCATCTCAGATTTTTCCATATTTACTTCCATATTCCATGTTGTACAATAAGTTTCAAGTTTGTTAATCATTGCTTGCATAACCTTTTTATCTTCTGACAGTATAACTATATCGTCTGCGTATAAAAGAATTCGTATATTAAGTTCCTCAACCATAACGCCACCGCCCAGGTATTCGTGTAAATCATTTAAGTACATGGTAAACAATAATGGGGACAAAAGACAGCCTTGTTAAACACCCGCGTGAGTCCCAAAATAATCGGATAAGTCACTTCCCGTCCAAACAGCTGACGAAGTGTTTTTATATATATCTTCTAGCAATCTAACAATCTTTGTGGATAATCCCATCGTATGCAATTTAAAAATTAGTTTTTGTCTAGGTACCTTATCAAACGCAGCTCGGAAATCAACAAAAAATGCGTAAACCTTTTCCTTTTCCTCAAACTTGAGTTTCACCAATGACGCAAGATTGTATATATTATCTATTGTTGAGTACTGCTTTCGAAAACCGGCTTGATATTCATTCAAAATCATATTCTTTTCTAACCATGAGCTTATCCGTTCATTAAGAATTCCCATAAACACTTTAGCTATGCAGTTCATAAACGAAATTCCTCTGTAGTTGCTAGGTAAATTTGGGTTTCCTTTTTTAAAGATTGGGAATATTATGCTGTTTGAAAATGTTTCATCAACCTTACCGGAATCAAATATTTTATTATATGTCTTTGAAAGTTGTAACATAAATTCGTTTGTAGAGTTTTGTAAAAATTCGTAAGTGATTCGATCTTCTCCAGGCGCTTTATTTTTTTTAAGTTTTTTTAATAGTAAATCTATTTCTAAAGTAGAAATATTTGTATCCAACTCATTGCACGAATACCACATATGAGCGTAATGTATATTATTTACCGTATCTTGCGGATTTAAGAGATTATCAAAATAGTTTTTAAAATCATCTGCTGAGACCGATGGGCTAACTTGAAAAGTACTGCCTCGGATTTCATTCGCAATTTTCCACCAGTTTTTTGTATCTTGAACTCTATCAATCTTTCTCTCAAGTTCTGCAAAATACTCTAATTTTCGGTTTGCGCATACAGTTTTATAGTTTTGCTGGGCTTTTAAGTACTTTTGTTTGTCTTCCATTTCATTTGAGTTTCTGTATGCGTTAAGCATTTCAAATGTTTTGTCCCTGGCACGCAAACATTTATAATTAAACCATTTTTGCTTAAATTTAACGTTATTCATTTGTTTTTGTTTATCTGCAGACTTTGTAATGGATTTTACTAAATCGTGCAAACTTAAAGCTTCTTCATCATTTACAATTAAACTTATATTTCTGTTCAATTTTTGTTGATATGTCGTTTTATAAGACTCATTCCAAGTTAATTTAGGCAACAGATGAAGTTTTTTAACGTTTTCTATATTATCAATCTTTAAGCATAGCTTTATTGGCATATGATCTGAACAAATTTTCTTCTCTACTTTAAAGCTTTGGATAAGGCCTAAACCTTCCTGAAAGACAGCACATATATCATTTACAGAACTTCCGACATTGTTCATAAAGGTAAAATTTCCGTTTTCATCTCCGATCGTTCGACCATTCACTATTATAAGTCCATAGTCATTGCAAAATTCTAAGAACTCCTTACCATTTCCACTTACAATATCATCTTTTGATTTTCTTTCTTTATTACCAGCTTGAAACATCACTTCATATATATCTTCGATATCCTGTTGCAAACTACCTATTCTAACATTGATATCTCCCATAATTATCGGAAGAGTTTCATTGTTCGTTTTAAAAAATTCTTTAACCTTAGAAAATTCATTCTTCCAATCTGCACCTCTTATGTAGAGCGGTAAAAGTGTAAATACTAATTCACCTGATTTAATTACTATCATATCAATGCCACTTTCACATTTAAAAAAATGTTTAATGCCTTTAAATTTTAAATCTTTCTTGACACCATACACGCAACCACCACTTGCTCTTCCAAATCTACTACTTCTTACTGCGGGCTTCCAATAAAGCTCATGGTTGCCAAAGAATTTGTTTACATTCGCAATATTTTCCTCTGTAATATGGGTTTCCAAAAGCATAAACACATCGATATTACCAAGATACTTAAAGAAATCAGGGAATATTTTTTTATTTTCTAAGCCATTTATATTAAAAGATACTAAACTGATATTATATGATTCATTTTTGCTTACAGAATTGACATTAACCATATTTTTATTACAAACATTTTTACTAACAAAATTATTACAATTAACATTAAAATTTTTACTTCTTAGTTTTTTGGATACGATTTATTTAACAAATACTCATAGCTCACATTAATTTGCAGCGATTTTTCGCCATATATCTCCTTTATAATAGATTCCGCCTCCTTGTTATCACAAACTAATTGCTTATTTTCATTCCATTTAAACCATTTTTCTGCAATACGCATTTTATCATCCCTCACAAGAATCCGATGGAAATCGCTGATACCTAAGATTTCTTGTTTTAAACGCAACATAACCTTTTTATACTTTTTTCGATCTTCATTTAAATCTTTTTCAATGTAAATTTTAGAGCCTTGTAACTTGTTTGTATTTTTAATCACAGTTGAAACGCTTTCTTCCGACTCCAATTCAACTAACACAGTAACAAATCCATCACGTTCGATAAGATTTCTAGTTGATTTAAGTACAATTGTATAGGGATTTTTAAAATTTCTTTACAAATCTTTTTAATTTCCGATACTGGAGAAGTGCCTGCAGCTAAGCCTTTAAACACGAGATTTTTGTTTTTAAATTTTTCTTCTAAACGCGCAATTCTTTTTTTATCTGCATCTTTTTCAGCCTTCAAACATTCCATTTCATGCTTTAAAGACTCATTTTGTTTTTTTAAATCAGAAACATCTCCGGTTAGGTAATCTAATCTGTCTAACACCTCTTTATTACCTTCCCTTATTATTGATCTAAGGTCATCTACATTGAGATCGCTTACTTTTCTATTGGATGACTTCGGTTGTTGATCGTTAGGAGAAGTTTCAACTAACATTCTTTTAGATGGTGTGGTATTTACAGTTTGTCGACCGTTTTCAGTAATTGTGAAGAATTTATCCATTTTGGATGAACAGACCTATTGTGTTTACAGTTTAAAAATCACTGTCTTCTTTACTTGTTTCACCCAGTTGATTTGTATAACTACCCTGTTAATTATTACAGCTGACAGCTTTCTAATAATTTACCAGTATTTTGTGTGAATAGATCAGCTGGTATTAACTTGTAAACAATGATTTGTGTTAATTTTTTTTTTTTTGGTTTGTGCAGAATGTTTTCTTTTTCTTGCAATTGAGTGAGATTTACCAAACTAAAATCAATTATTTTCAAAGTTTTTTTCGAATTTATTTATTTATTATGATAAAAAAAACCGGGCTTTTTTATTTTCTTTGATTTACGACACACCAAACTTCAGTTTTCATTAAATTATTGTGGTAAGAACATCTTTATATTCAATATTTTTATGAAAAAACTTGGAGCTCACGCCAAACTCAAATTTAATCGACCACGGATAACTGACTTGTGTAGGTAAAAACTAATGATATTTCATTAAAAAATACCAACAATTTAAAAAAAATTACTTACAAAAATCATTAAAAATCCAAAGAATAATCAGTAGTTTTTACTTACAGAACAAAAATTAATGACTTTAAAAATTAAATGTTACTGAAAGTCTTTATTTTTTAGTGTGTTATTTTTGAAACAAAGGACTGAAGTAGTCATTAATAAAAACTGAACATCAAACAAATGTTTTTTCTTTTAAAAACAACTAAACGGAAAACTTTTTAAATAAACTACAAACAGTTAATGACATAATTTTTTGAGTGTATTCAAATTAAAAGTCGTTTTACAGATTTTTTGACAGAGTTTTTCTTTTGAGTGTTATTGTTCATATCTCTTACAGTTTTCGAGAAAATAAGAAAATTAACTTGTGCCAATTGAAACACGATTTTTGCAAAACTATTTTTTTTCGCAGATTTTTGGTTTTTGTTGCTAAATTTTTTATTCAACGGAAAAAACAATTAAATATTTGCTCAGCTTAAAATTTGACCTTCAATTAAATTTTACTTGAATCAATTAACTATTTGCTCAAATCTGAAAAATTCACAAAAAAAATCATAAAAACAAAAAAACTCATCATAGTAGGCTTTGAGTAACAACGCGATGAACGCTGTTGCGTTTTTTGTTTTAGTTTTCGTTAGTCGTCAAATAGAAAAGTACTTGCACGCACACAAGACGAAAAAAAAACAAAATAATATAAAGCACAAAAAAAAAACAAATTTAAACAAAAGACTTGAAAAGACTGACAAAAAACACAACAACTGTAAATAATGATTAACCATTCACTCAGATCAAGCATTGGATTAATCAAAAATACCACAAAATTATTGATTAACCTCTCACTCAAATCAAGCATTGGTTTAATCAAAAATAACAGAAAAATAACAATTAACAAATTACTCAAAACCAGCATTGGTTTAATCAAGGAACAGTTAATGACAATTTTCGTGCTTGACCCAACAATTTTCCTCATTAGCTGACTTTTAATTAAAATAATGCTCAATCTGGTGTATTTCGTGCTTGATCTAACAACTCATTTTTATCTGTGTAAGTAATGTAAAATGTTGTAGCATTTATATCAAAAGTCAATGCCAAGCGATTCAATTTATTTTATTGGCTCGTGGTATAGTATTTCTGCGTAGCAACATTACTTATAAATATCTCTGTTGAATATGATTGTAAGTACTTGGTATTATTACCAGCAAAATAAACTAATATTTCCTTTGTTTTTTTTAATACAAATCTCATGTTTTGAATTTTGATCAGTTTTAATATCCTGTGGCCCAAACATTACTTAAATATGTTTGTAATACCTAACAAATACAAATAAACAAACAATATTTGTTTGTTTATATGAAAGATTATTAAATATCATTTATCATAAATTCTAGCTTATCATTGAAAACATTAAAAAATTACAAAACATTATTTTGCACCTACTGAACTACGCAGTCCACCATCCCCAACCTCACCCTACCACAACCAAGGACACACGCACAACTACATTGACACGCTTTGAAGGTATAGGATTCTTAGCCAGTGTACTTTGTAGTCTGTTTGGAAACGGAAATACCTAATCTACTTGGGAATATTTCTTTATCATGACTAACTACATTGAGTTTTTTTTACTTTTTTGTATTTGTTTGTTTGTTCGAAACCCGGTAACAAGAAAAACGTGGCATACAAATAAATTCTTTGAGCAACAAATAATAATAATAAGAATGAAAACAAATTTGTGAACTTCATTAAATAATGATGTTCAATAAAAGTTGGATTTTTCTCAAGGTAGGGGAATACAATGTTAAATAAACTTAATAAATATTTATAAAGTTTTTTTTTTTTTGGTTTTGTTATTTCATAAAATAAATTTTTGATGGGAATTAACTTGGTTTAACATTTGTAAACAATTTGGCTAATCATCATTTTAACACTCAAAATAATTAATCTGTTAAATACTCTGTAAAATGACTGTAATCTCAATTCGACAGATATTTGACAAAGTTATCTGTCGAAATACAGATTTTAAAAAAAAATACTTTGTATTTTCTTGTGACCAAAAAAAAATTTTGTAAAATTGGAGTTACTCGTTAAAAACTGGTAATTTTCACAAAAATAAAAAAGTAAATTCACAATATGGAAGCATTAAAGCGGGCAAGTTTAACAAAATTTTAATTTTAATATATTAAATTTTTTTAATTTTAATTAATGTTTTTGAAGTAGAGAAGTTTTACTTATAAAATGGATTTAACTTAAACTTTGTAAATTTACAGAGTTTTTTTTGTAAAATTTTGAACTCATAAAATGCATTTAACTAAAACTTAGCAAATTTACAGAGTTTTTTTTGGTAAAATTCTTTTCGGTTTTATCAATATATTACAGATAATTCTGTAAATTTACTGTTTTTTTGTATCGAAATCATTTTACAGAGTTTTCTTCGTAAAATAACAAAAAATCTTGCTCGTTGGAAATCTATGGTATTTTCTGCTGGCTCAGCAGAGTATCTCTGTAATTTAACAGAGTGATTATTTTGAGTGTATTGAAGTAATCGATAAATAAGTTAAATTTGTCAATAAATATAAATTAAATTTTCGTTACCGTGAAATGCTCATTGGCAGTAGAAATTTTTTGGTTAAATTTTATAGTAGGGTAGCACGAATAATGACTTTTTTCGAATTTCGTCGATCGCTGGGCAAATTATTGTTCGTTTAAGACCAAAAACTCTATGTTGAAGTTTTGCCCTTTTTCCCCATTACAAACCAAAATTTTTTTTCTGTTTAATTTTTGTTGTTTTATGCTCATATTTTATTGTTGTCAACATTTTTCTGGTTATTTTGCTACTACCCATTCAGAAATTGCCGACGGTTATAAAAATATAGCGTTGCTCCAACACTGTTTTTTTGTATCACCCGTGTTGCGTCAGCACCACTCCTGCAGTGCTGCGGCAGCACTGTATTTACTTATGGTGATTTCTTTTCTGAAAAAAAATGTTTGCCTTTTAAGGGTATACATTTTTAAAATGTTTAACTCACACCTTCAAAAATTTGCATTTTATTTGACTGGAATAGAACACAACATACAAAAATACTCTGCCCTGTATTTTTTAACAGCTGTTTTGAGAAAACAACACAGAAAAAGTCAGCTGCTGAATAAGGCAATTTCAACCCCGTGATTTTTTACGGGGTAAAAAGTGCAACTTTTTTCCACTTTATAGGGCAGACATTTTTAGAAAAGAACACGATATTCTTTATAATGGTTGACATTTTTTAGAAAAGAACACAAAAACATAATTTTTGGGGCGAAATGCAAAAAAAAGGCACATTTTTTGCCAGAAAAGAAAACACCATAAGAAAATGGCGTTTTTGGTTTTTCAATTTTTCAAAAAGTGTGTCGAGTTACCTTGTTTAAATATTTATCAAATTAAAAACGGAATGCACCACAATTTTAAAAATTTACATTCTTGTATAGTTTTGTATGGACTATCGATTTTTTTGTTTGAAAATTTTCAGATCTCGTTCTGAAATATTCCATTTTTTAAAAAAGTCAATTTATCAAAAATCCGGCCACTTTTGTTTTTTTAATTTTGTTTTTTTTTTTTTTTTAGTTTAGATGCTTGTCCAGCCACACAAAAAAATTCAGAATCGCTTTTTCGTTTATTTTCGAGAAAATCGCATTTGAATTTTAAATTTCATAACAATTTTGTAATTTGCTTGTATTTTCTTGTTTCAACCCTTTCACGACCAATGGTTGATATATATCCCATTTTTATTTTTTGTTATATTTTCTACATTTTTCAATCGATTTTAAATGAGTCGTAGAGGAGTGTTAGGGCTACAAAAGTTTAGTTTTCAGTAAGTCTCTAAATTGAATATCTTACTCACTGTAAGTCCTTAAAGTTTGTGAAATGAAAGTCTCTATTTTAGGGACAAAAGGATCGTTGCTTGTCAAGCGAAATAAGGTTCAAGTAGCGGGTTTAGAGGTTCAAATTCTTGAAGAATAATTATTATTGAGTTGCAGATTTTAAAAATCACAGCGAATAGCAAATACATTTCCCCAAAAATGCGTAATCGTCAAATGGTAAATTTTTTCACCAAAAAAATAAGGGGGAAGGAGAAGGGTTAGGGGCCCAATTTTTTGCTTCATAACTTTTATTTGGACAAGGATCACGACAATGAACAGAAAATCAAAATCGCTTCTGTAGAAAATTTCTTGTCGTGAAAGGGTTAAAGTTGCGAATGAGTATTATTAATTGCATAAATATTACTCATAAGCTCTGTTGAAACAAGAAAATACAAGCAAATTACAAAATTGTTATGAAATTTAAAATTCAAAGGCGATTTTCACGAAAAAAAAAACGAAAAACGCGTTGTGTTTTACTTTAAATCTAGGGGGTTTCTTTCCCGTCTAAACGCGCCTTAATACTTTTTAAATTTTTTGAGGTCATTTCATAAATTCTGAGACATTTTTCTATAGAAAAATCATAGTTTCTGAAACACTTTTCCTTAGAAAAAATCTAAAATTCTGAACCAATTTCTGTGACATATTTTCTCTAGAAAAAATCTCAGAATCTCAGACATTTTTTCAGATTCTGGTACATTTTTTCCTAAAAATCTCTTAATCTGAGGCATTTTTTTATATAGAAAATGTCTCAGATTCTCAGAAATTCATCATATACAAAAAATTTCTGAATCTGAGTAATTTTTCCTATAAAAAAGGTCTCAGATTCTAGAACATTTTTTCTATATACAAACTCACGAATTCTTAGACATTTTTCCTATCGAAAATTCTGACATTTGCTTTTCTATGGTTCCAGGACATTTTTCCAATAGGAAAGGGTCAGCTTTTTCTACTAAAAAGTCTGAAGTTCTAACACATATATTAAATAGAAATAATCTCAGATTTTGAATCTGATTTTAGAATCTGAGCCATTTTTTAAAAGAAAAAGTCTTATACTTACACTGAGACTTTTTTAGAAAAAAAATCTCAGATTCCAAGACATTTTTCCAAGAGAAAAAAAGTAACAGATGCTATATAATTTTGCCTATAGAAAAAGTTTCAAATTCTAACACAAGTTTCTTGTAGAAAAATTCTTAAATTTATTGAAGAATTTTTTTTTATTTTTCCTAAAAAAAAAATTTGAAATTCAGAGACTTTTTTCTACAAAAAAATCTAAGAATCAAAAATTCTAAGATTAGAAAAAATATGATGTTGCCACATTATATACTAAAAGATGGAACCTTAAATCATCTCGTAAAGTGATGCTGGCATATACAAAAAAACGGTTTTTCGCGATTTTCATCACGATGGTCCATATAACATAGCTGTTTTTTGTCCACTATTCCTAGTCTTTATCAAAGACCAATTTGGCTGTTAATTTCGCGAAAACCTTAAAAAATGAAGAAATTCGCGAATTTAAGGGCTTAAATTGAAAAGCTTTAAACCAAATTCGCATAAGAAATGTTGCTACAAGTCATATCTTTGTTTTCCATGTCATAAAATTTATAAACCATTTACTTTGCAAATTTTTTTGTTAAAAAACTGGCTCGAAATCAGCAAATCTTTAACGACATTTTGCAAGAAAACTGTACCATACATCGAAAAACGGAGTACGCCATTCGAATCACCATGTCCGAAATATATAGAAATGATGGTCGTAACTCTTGTTTATTGTTTAGTGTTCCGCAGTGTTATTCCGATAAAAAAAATTTTAAATTTTTCCAATAAAAAGTTCTCAGATTTTTCCTACAGAAAAATTGCTGGATTATTCCTATATGAAAATTGTTAGATTTTTCCTATAAAAAATTGCCAGATTTTACCTATAGAAATATTCACAGATTTTTTCTATAGAAAAATTCTAAAACAAAATTTGCAAATTATTCCTATAGGAAAATTCTCAAATATTTTCTACAGAAAAATTCACAAATTTTTCGTTTAGAAAAATTTTTGTATTGTTTTTTAAGAAAAATTTTAATATTTCAAGACTTTTTTCATATAGAAAAATTCTTAAGCTCTGAGACATTTTTTAGGAAAAATTTTTAAATTTTTAGACATTTTTCACAGAAGAAAAAAAATTTTTCTCCAATAAAAAAAGTCTCAGATTTTTCCTATAAAAAAATTCTCAGATTTTTGCATAGAAAAATTCTAAGGTTTTTTTAATAGAAAAATTCTGTATTTTTTCCTTAAGAAAAATTGTCAAATTTTTCCTAAAAAAATTCTAAAATTTTTTCATATAGACAAATTTTAATATTCCGAAATATTCTTCCTTTAGAAAAATTTTAAGATTCTCGAAAATTTTTCTTTCTATTTCCTTTTCTTTTACACTTTCGTTTTTCCCCTCTACTTTAATTTCTTTTCCTTTCCTTTCCTTTCCTTTCCTTTCATTTTTCCTTTTCCTTTTTTTCTTTTTTCTTCTTTCGAATTCGGTTTGGGGCACATTGGTTGATGTTCATAGAACGAGCGGCTAAAAATAGAAGAAGTTGTCGAAGGACAATGAAACTTGGCACATAGGCATTTTTTGTTTGAATCAAGAAAAATCCCATACAAGGTGAAAATTAAATTTTGACCTACGGCATTGTTTTTTGGCAAATATCATTTTTAAACACTCAGAATCATTTCTGTGAAATTTAAAAAATATCCGCCCACTTTCCATACAACATGTATTGAAAAGTGGCATAACTCCCTTGATTATTAATGCATCAACTCAGTTTTCACAAAAAATAATTATTATAATTGTAGAATGGGCCTGATTCGCCCACTTTTACGCCCACCTCCCATAGAAAAAACAAATAGAAACAAGTAAGAGTGTTAAATTCGGCTGTGCCGAATCTTTTATATCCTCCAACACGTTTAAAATAAAGAAATAAATCGCAGGGGCGTCCTTTTTCTTGGTGGGGGGGGGGGGGGGGGTCGGCGGAGTTGGTGGAGGACACCTGTATCCCCGCTATATATGTTTACAAATTATTTGTTTATGATATTTACGCTTAAATAATAAATTTTTATCGTTATTTTTAATTAATTTCTATAACCACGCCCCCAAAAGGGGCGGCCTGAAAAAAATCGAATTTTCTAACCCCCTTGGTCCAAGCGCAGGTCTATGAACATAATATGGTATACAAATGTTACATTTGTTGAGCAAAAATTAAAAAAAAAATCGAAAAACATCGTATTTTTCAGGGGTCGTTTTAGTTCTTCAAGGGGGAACTTTTTTCCCCCTGTTCCGATTTTGCCCATCTTCGAACTTAACCTTACCAGTAACATAAGAGATATTCTTGCCCAATTTCAGGGGTCAAGCTCTTTTTGTTTGGACTGCATCGTTATTTCTACAGACGGTCGGACGGACATCGCTAGAATGTCTTAGATTTTATCATGGATCAATGATGGCGTTCAGCAGATAAAGCTGCTACTCAACAGTTGAGATGTAGCATGTTTTGATTAGTTGACTCTGCTGAACGCATTTTTTATGAATGTTTTAAAATATTGGAATAAATTATTGTTTTGTTTATATTTTTATTTATTTTTTCTGTGGAAAATACTTTTTTATGATATTTTTGTTTATTTCCTTGAATAACGTCGAAAAAAAATAAATAATTTCAATAAAACAACTTATTTATCAGTTTGTGATCAAATGTAGCATACTTTTTTTTCGCTACCAGTGATGAGCAGCGCTCACTCAACATGTTGACTGAAATGTCAAAAATTTAACCGTTCAGCAGAATGTTGAGGAGCAGCTGAGTAGCAGCTTTCTCTGCTGAACGTACCCATTATTATATATACTTTGTGGGGTCCCCGACCGATATTTCGATGTGTTACACATGGAATGACAAAGTGAGTATACCCCCATACTGTGGTTGGAGGGTATAAAAATCAGAGTTTCTAAAGCATGATCTAAAATTCATGTTTTGTTACTTTATTATTTAATAGTTTTTACTGTTTTTTTTTGGAAAAGAGCAGTTAGGAGCAGCTGATGTTTTTTTTTACTTTTAACTGAACATTGAAATTTTGATGTTGTTTATATTTTGTTCTACGAAATTTTTTATATGGCACTTTTTACAACTTTTTTTAATGCAAATCTCATCCATGACAATTGTCATTTACGAAAATATACAACAAAGTCAAATGATAAGTTTACTATGATTGTAACAAAAGATTGAATATACAGTAAATTTGCATGCCATTTTAAACAAGCGAACATATATGAACTTTGAGCGTGTCTGTCCAAACAAATAATAAATATATCAGCCTAATATTACGGAATTATAATATTCAGATATCTGACAACAAAATACCAAAAAATTATCCAAATCGGCGAACATGAAAAAAGTTAATTTCGGACACACTTCCACCAATGTGGGGGGGGGGGATTTCCATTTTCCTCGCCCCCGTGGATCCGCGCCTGGTTTTTATCAAATGAGATATGTTTTGATATAATTATTGTTTTGCACGGTTTAACACAAAAGACCCATAAGGGTCGCAGTGCCGGCCGTATTGGTCTAGATCTCCCTTTTTCTTTAGAAAATGTTTCAAATTCAAAACATTTTTCCAATGGGAAAAGCCATAGATTCTGCGATATTTTTTGTACAGAAAAATTTACAACCAGCAACTTTTCTAGGTTAGTCCATACTTTAATTTCTAAACAAATGATCATCTGTATTGATCTTAAAAATATTGAAACACATATTGAGATAGTACATTCGTATTTATCTTGATTCTTATTATTTTATATTTTTTTTGATAAAAACTTTTGTTTCATTGCTAAGTTTTGTTTAAGGGTGGTAATTTAAAAGGATGACAATAGCATTTTAAAGTTTAGTACAAGTATTATTGTACAAAAAAAAAATACGAGGTTGGTATGGCAATTATCCGATCAAATTTAGTTTGTTTAGTTAATAAATATATGTTAGCTGGAAAAGCAGAACTAAAAACTTTCCAATATGAGGGAATAATATAAGTCTAATTTGGATTTTTTTTTCTTTTTGTAGGAAGAGAATTCACTTGTTTCCTATTAGGATAAGAAATCATGAATGATGTATTTTTCTTTACCTTCCTGGTTTTCCAAACATATCATACAGAAAACGGGAAAAGGCTTATTAAATCAACGAACCAGTCAGGCTCTTAGAATTGGGCTATTGACAACAATTTGCGGCTTTCTAACGTCCCTCGTATAAATTCAACAACACGAGTTTGGTTTTTAAAAAACTATTAAATGATTTTGTTTTATGAATAGTTGAAGTTTAGTAAAAGAAAGAAAAAAAAACAATATCTATTATTTTTCCTTCATTTCATTGTTAAAAAATCGTTAACAATGGTTGCGAAAATAAATGATGGTCTTTCCGAAATGACTGACTTGACTTGTTGGGATGGCAAAATGATAATCCACTTTAGAATTTGAAAGTGTTTTCGTGGTTGGGTTGGATGTCTTTTTTGTGTTTTGTTTGCAACGTTGGGTGGCATGTTTAGATGTTGATGACGTTGTTAGTTTTCATCTGTTTTCGATTTTGTATTTTTTTTTCTCTATTTGCCAACACTTTACTGCTCGTTTACTTTCTTTTCAACCAGCTATCCATCCATTCAGTCATTCATCCATCTATTCATTCATTCGTTCAGTCATTCATGCGATGTATTTTTCTTTAAAACCAAAAAAAAAAAAAACAATTAAAGCATTTCCAATTTTTTTTTTGGAATATTAAGATCTATAGGAAATGTATCTCAGAATCTGAAAATTTTATTTTAGGAAAAATCTATCAAAGTTTGAGAATTTTTTACAAGGACAATGTCTTAGAACGTGAGAACTTTTCTATGGAAAATTGGCTCAGAATTTGAGACCTTTTCAGAATCTGAAAATATTTCTGTATGAAAAATGTTTTAGAGTCTAAGAATTTTTCTATAGGGAAAATGACTCAAAATCTCAAAATTTTCCATAATGAAAAAAGTTTTAGAATCTAGGAATTTTTCTACAAGAAAAATGTCTCAGCATGTGTGAATTTTTCTGTAGGGAAAATGTATCATAATCTGAAAATTTTTCTGTAGGGAAAATGTCTTAGAACCTGAGAATTTTTCTTTAGGAAAAATGTCTCAGAATCTTAAAAGAATTTTTTTATTGGAAACATGTCTCAGAATCTGCGAATTTTTCTATAGGAAAAATTTCTCAGAATCTTAAAACTTTTCTATAGGAAAAATGTCTCAGAATCTAAGAATTTTTCTATAGGAAAAATGACTTAGAATCTGGGAATTTTCCAATAGGAAACATGTCTCAGAATCTGAGAATTTTTCTAAAGAAAAATGTCTTATAATCTGAGGATTTTTCTATAGGAAAAATTACTATTTTTCTAAAAGAAAAATTTTTCAGAATCTGACAGTTTTTTCTATTTAAAAAATTATTTGGAATCTGAAAATAGTTTTGAAATGTTTCAGAATCTGAAAATTTTCTTATAGGGAAATCTGAGAATTTTTCTTTAGGAACAATTTCTTAGAATTTGAGACTTATTCTATATAAAAATGTCTCAGAATTTAAGAATTCTTCTGTACGAAAAATGTCTCAGAACCTGAAAATTTTTCTATATAAAAAAATGTTTCAATCTGAGAATTTTTCTATGGAATATTGTCTTAGAACCTAAGAATTTTTCTATACTAAAATTTTCTTAGAATCTGAGAAGGTTTCCTTAGGAAGAATAGAGAAGGTCTATGAATTTGAAAAATTTTCTATTAGAAACATGTCTCAGAATCTGAGAATATTCTTGAGGGCAAAATGTCTAAAAATCTGAGCATGTTTCTATAAGAAAATGTTTTAGAATCTGAGAATTTTTTTAAAGGAGATATAACTCAGCATCTGAGAATTTTGCTATAGAAAAATTGTCTCAAAATCTGAGGATTTTTCTATAGGAAAAATGTTTAGTTTTCTAAAAGAATCTTACAATTGTTTCTATTTAAAAAAAATTACTCGGAATCTGAGAGTATTTTTATAGGAAAAATGTTCCAGAATCTGAAAATTTTTCAATAGAAAACATGTCTCAGAATCTGAAATTTTTTTTTTAGGAAAAATTTCTCATAGTCTAATAACTCTTCGGTATAATTTTTCGATAGGAATAATCTCTCGGAATCCAAGAACATGAGAATTTTTCTAAAAATGTCACAGAATATGCGAATTTTTGTGTGTCTTAAAATCTGAGAATTTTTCTGTAGGAAAAATGTCATTTCGTTGGTATTAATTTGAAAAATTTTTTGCGTCAAAAATATTTACTCAAAATGAGAAGTTCAAAAGAAAACAATTTTAAGTTAAAAAAATACATTCCATGTTGTTTTGTTCCCTTCCGTTTTCGGCTACATTCCCTTTCGTTTCTTGTTCCATTTCATTTCGTTCCATGTAGGTATCATTCCTTTTCGTATTTCAGTTGATATAAAAAGTACCATTATGCCCTTCTGTACCAATTGTTTACCCATTTTACCCAAAAAAAAATTTCATTTCATTTTATACCCTCCAACCACAGTATGGGGGTATACTCACTTTGTCATTCCGTGTGTAACTCATCGAAATATCGGTCTAGGACCCTATACAGTATGTATTTAATTGATCTGTGATCGATTCTAAGACATTCTAGCGATGTCCGTCCGTCCGTCTGTCCGTCTGTAGATGACACGATGCAGCCCAAATTAAAGGGCTAGACTTCCGAAGTTTGGCACGAATATGTCTTATATTCCTAGGCAGGTTAAGTTCGGAAATGGGCAAAATCGGACTAAGGGGAAAAAAGTTCCCCCTTGGAGAACTAAACCAACCTAAGAAAAACCGAATTTTTTTCTGTGTTTTTTTGTACTTTTGCTAAGCAAATGCAACATTCTTATCTCAGAAGAAGTTCAAAATCGCAAGGAGAAGGTGCCCTCTAACGTATCACACCACCTCCCCCCCCTCAAGTAGCCCTTGGATTTTTTTTATTGTTTTTTGTATTTTGGAGGGTATAAAAGATTCGGCACAGCCTAATGTAACACTATCACTTGTTTTTTCCCAAATTGTTGTTTTTTTTTTAGAGATTTGTTAGAAATTTCATGTTTTGTTGAACCATTTTTAAGAAATCCAAAATGTAACATATTAAAATTGTTTACATTCTTAGTATCAGAAATTTTTAAAAGTATTTCTCAGAATTGATGATCCCACACTTTAAAACTCACATCTCATGAGATCGAAATAGTACCAAATAACACTTTTCTACCATCTTTCATTTATTGCGTGATGATCCTACATTCCAAATTTCAAGTTTTAGAGCCATTATTTCAGAAGATAGAAACAGCCAAAGCACAAATTTTTAATCTTTCTTTTCAAATTAAAAATCCGAATTTCTAAAAAGCACTTTTTTAGAACTTTTTTTTTTGCTGAAGGGTCCTTCTTTTCAAAGTAAAAGTATGTTCGACCATTATTTCAAGAATTATAAAAAGTACCAAAATCCACTTTCTAAACCTTTCTCTACCCTTTGAAACAAAATTTGCAAAAAGTACTTTTTAAGATTTTTTTTTGCAGATTTTTCCAAAGCATAATTTTAACGCCTTTTTATCCCGTAGAAACAAAATTTTCAAAAAGTACATTTTCCCGATTGTTTTTTACCGAAGGAACTTATATTCCAAATTTCAAGAGTCTATTATCATTATTTCAGGAAATATAAAAAGGATCAAAAGAATATTTTTTTACAACCCTTACAAACGGAGTTTCAAAAAGTTGCTTTTTGCAGAATGTATTTTTTCACAAAGGCATTCCCAAATTTAAGTTTATGAAACCATTACATTAGGAAAAAGAAAAAAAAGTACTAAAGAACAATTGTTTGCCCATTTTTGTTCCCTTAGAATCAAAATTTCCAAAATGTTTTTTCCACTGAAGGATTCTACATTTAAAACTTCTAAGATCACTATATCAGAAAACATAAAAATTACCAAAAGCCCCCTTATAATAGGAATTGGCGTACGGACATAGCGCCCAAGGTCTTATCGCCCAAAACCGTAAATGTCATATCGCCCAAGCTGCGACATATAGTCCAAAATGAAAGGTCTAAAAATGTTATTTCTCCCAAAACAAAATTGTCAAAAAATCCAAAATATTTTTTTTGGGCGAAATGTCGAAATTACGACTTCTATGATTTGTTTTTTTGTAATAAATGTTTTCTGTGTAGCCGGCCTTCGGCCGGGCTTAGGGATTACATACTCCATGCATTAAACCCACCCTCTCTGCAAACCAAAGCTATTTTGGTTATCAGGCCTTTTTGATGCATAACAAATTTGATAGTGTTAAGGCCTGCTACCCTAGAAACTTTACTTTGCGGAGAGGGTGAGTTTAATGCATGGATTTTGTAATCCCTAAGCCCGGCCGAAGGCCGGCTACGCATAAAACCTTTAAAACATTGTCTTAAAAAAAACAATATTGTTGAGTTTTATGATTATTTTTTTGGGCGCTATGACATTTTATAAATTCAACATTTTGATATTTGGGTAATATGACATTTTTGATAATTTATATTAATTTAAAGAAAATTGTTAAAATACCCAAAAATAATGGCCATATCGTCCAAAAAATTTTGCAACAACAACTAACACACATTTTTTTTGGGTGGAATGACTTTTTTAAATTGGGCGATATGCACTTGGGCGTTATGTCCGTACGCCTAGGAATTTGCAAAAAGTCCTTTTTCTAGAATGTTTCTTTCCAAAGCATTTCTAGAACCATTATTTCAGGAAAAAGAATAAAGTACCGTTGTACACTAGTTTCACCCTTTTTGTTCCCATAGAATCGGAATTTCCAATAAGCACTTTTTCCAGAGTGTTGTTGTCACCAAAGGATCCTACATTCCAAATTTTAAAATTCTATGGCTATTATTTTAAGTGCTTATGACTATTATTTTTCAAAAAAAAAGTACCAGAAGTATAAAATTTTTACCCCTTTTACACCATTAGAATCAACATTGGCAAAAACCCAGCCTTAGTAGATCTATTTTCCGGGATTTCCAAATATAAATTTTCAATGATTATTATTTCAAGGAAAAAAAAGGTACCAAAAGGACATTAAAAAAAATGTACTTCTACCCCTATAGAATCAATAGAAAAGTCAAAAATCTTGCTTTAGGTCTATTTTCCGCTGGAAATTTTTTCTTAAGTAAAAATGTCTCAGAATCTGAGAAATCGTTTAAAGGAATAACACTGTGCAACACGATTTTGTATCTTGGATGGGACAAAAAAAAAAAAATGAAAGTAAAGCAACAGTGTTTTGAAAACTTAGCTGGAGTTCTTTTTTAATGGCCCACTGAAGTTTTTCAATTTTTTCAAAGGCGTTTTAAATGACTCAAAAAAAGGTATTAAGTCTAGTTCTGAGGTAAATAATGCTTAGACATGTCTGCAGTAAAATTTGATGGCGGTTCTTTTCTCAAAATATATTAACCCCCTATCTCCCATTTTTAGGGGTCATTTTGGTCCTTTTTTCAAATATCCTAATAGAACACCAATTAATTTTTGAGTTATATTGGACCTCTTTTCAAATATCCTCTTAGAACATGACTAAGGCAAAAATGCAAAATGCCTAAAATGGTAAAATTGTAAATTATCACATACTATTAAATTGTTTTTCAACAAAGTCGTGTGAAATAATTCGAAAAAATATTATAAATCTGCTTCTGAGCTAAATTATGGTAGTAGATATTTTAAGTGAAATTTGATGGCGGTTCTTTTCTAAGAACATATTAACCGTCTATCTTCCATTTTTAGATGCCTTTTTTGTTCTTGCCATTAAGGGGTTAAAATATTCAACAAACATTTTCTGCATCAAATTTCACTAGGGGTTGCCAAATGCCTAAAGTTCGTGCGAAAAGTGCAGAATGCTTTAAAAAGTAAAAATGTAAAGTATTTTGGTGAAACATTATTTAACTACACTCTAATCAAAATTTGTTGAAATTTACACAATTTATAGTAGGAAACTGGACTCCTACTATAAATTGGGTAATTTTACTCTGAATGTGTAAATTGAATAAAATAAATAAAAAAGAGGTGAATAAAATATAACAAAAAAAAAACACACGGCGCCAGCCAGCATCGAACTCGCCACCTTCCGATTTGAAAGTACACTTCTTAACCACTACGCTACGGAAGCTTATACTTTTATCTCGCGTTTTCGTTATTTAACATGTGTGTATGTATATTGTTTGACAATTTTATTTACACATTTGTGTGTAAAATATTTGAATTAACGGATGATATTTTTAATTTGCTGTGTTTAATTGGTTTGAAATTATTATAAGCATTTAGTGTTTATATTAACACATAATGCGTGCTATTCAACAAAAAATTTACCCAATTTATAATAGTAAGTTTACATGCGTTTTTTAGAGTGTAATTATGTTAAATTCAAATTTTCCTTTTTTAAAAATTTTTCTTATATCGCGAGAATTTTCGACCCTTGACATCCCCTAGTAATGATGATGCCGAAAATGTTTGTAGAACATTTTAACCCTATTAACGCACGCCTTAGTCGTGTTCTAAGAGGATATTAAAAAATAGGTCCAAAATAACCCCAAAATGGGAGATAGAGGGTTAATTCTAAGAAAAGAAGCGCCGTGAAATTTCATTGCAGACATCTATTATCGTAATTTAGCTCAGAAGCAGATTTATGACATTTTTTCGACTTATTTCACACGACTTTGTTGAAAAACAATTAAATAACACCGTCCAACAAATTGCAACTTTTGGCTGTACACATGAACCGGACCCGAAAATTCGGAAAGTTGGGCCAAAAATAAAATACCTGTGTCTCCCAGTTTCTCTAGATCAATTCGCGTTTTCGCAAAAAATGCAACAAAAAAAAAATTTTCACAATAGAAAAAAATTATGCTATTCAGAAAGTGGGGTTAAAAAAAACACCCGTGTCTCTCAGGTTTTCGCGATCAATTCGCGTATTCGCGAAAAACGCTAAATTTTTTTTTTTTGCACTGTTAAAAAAAAAAATTGGGTTTAAATCTAAGCATTTATGTCGCAGTTATTTCATATCAACTTGCAAATTTAAAAAAAAAAAATATTTTGTTCTTTTTAGCACACTCGCAAAATTTCAAGCAGAGTTAAAAAGAAATTTCCAATGTATCAGAGTTTTTCCAGCTAATTTAATTTTAATTTAAAAAAAAATAGGTGAATATTTTATTTTTAGTCCCACTTTTCGAATGTAGTAATTTTTTTTTAAGTGTGCAAAAAAATGCATTTTCGCGAAAACGCGAATAGATACATACTACATTGGGAGACACGAGAATTTTATTTTTAGCAATTTTTGTATAAGGACCGTAATTCTACTGTAAATCATGTATATTTATTAGAGATGGGAACATGAGCAGATTAGAGCGTGATTCACGTGAATCACGCGTGAGTGTGACTGATTTCAATTTTACTCACGTGATTGTAAGTGAGTGTGAGTGGAAAATTGCGTGAGTGAGTGTGCGTGAGTAAGATTTTTGCGTGAGTGAGTGTGCGTGAGTTTGCGTGAATTATTTTCTCTTTATATTTCCTATTGTACCAAAAAAGCAACAACAAAAATTTTAAAATTTGGCTTAATTTATGGTTTTTTCCCAAAAAAAAAGCAAAAAAAATGTAAAATTTCGCTGAACTGTAAATTTTGCTGAAAATTTTTGAAAGATTTTTGAAATTATAGTTTTTGAAATTTTCGTGAGTGTGAGTCAATGTGAGTGTGAGTGAAGCTTGCGTGAGTGCACGTGAGTGTGAGTTGTTTTAAATTTACTCACGTGATTGTGAGTGAGTGTGAGTAGAAAAAATATGCTCGTGAGTGAGTATGCGTGATTTAAAAATTCCTGTCGTGAGCGTGAGTGAGTGTGAGTCAAAAATCACTCACGCGCATATCTCTAATATTTATGTTTTATATTTATAAAAAATAATGCAATACATTTTTTCAAAATTGCATTTTTCGTGAATTAATATGGAAAAACTAGAACAATATTTTATTTTAAGCCCTATTTTCGGAATGCAGTAAATTTTTTCAAGTGTGTAAAAAAAAATGCATTTTCGCGAAAACGCGAATTGATATAGAAAAACCGGGAAACAAAAGAATGCTATTTTGAGCCCCACTTTATGAAAAGCGAACATTTTTTTTACACGTAATTTTTTTTTTTTTTTTTGCGTTTTTCGCGAAAACGCGAATTGATCTAGAAAAACTGGGAGACACGGGTATTTTTTTTTGGCCCTACTTTCAGAATTTTCGGGTCCGGTCCATGTGTACAAAAGTGTGTCGGACGGTGTAATATGTAATAATTTAAAATTTTACTTATATAAGCATTTTGCACTTTTCGTACGAAACTTTGATCTTCAACAACGCCAAGTGAAATTTTATGCAGAAAATTTTTGTAGAACATTTTAACCCTTTAAACGCACGCTCTAACAAGTAGAAAAGTTAAATTCGACTTGGCCGAATCTAAGAATACCCTCCACAATGCCCTTTTTAAGCGATTGTAAATTTTCTGACGTAAAAAAAAAATTTTTGATTAGAAGTATTTTATTTTGTGTAAAAACACTTTTTTTTAAAGTTAAGTATTTTTAAAAAAAAAATATATTATGAATTTTTTTTTAGTGTAAATTTTTTTTGAGTGACAAAAATACTCTTTAAAGTAATTTTGTGGCTTATCATTGTTTTTAAACCTAGTTGTTTTAAAAATTGTGTTTTTCAACACATAAATTTTAGGTGAAACCAATCTGAAATTCTGGGTTTTGCTTATAACTTTTGAACTACTGGACCGATTTAACTAAGATTTAAAACGATCCGGGCCAGGAAAGTGATAAATATACACGACACATTTCAGCACTCTCAGAATTGTCGTTCAAAGTTATTGTGTATTTTATCTCGTAAATTCGTTGAAAACCCTTGCCGAAATCCACTCTTTTGCTTAAAACTTTTGTACCACTGGAGCGATTTTGCTGGATTGCAATACCAACCTGACCAGGTAGATGCCCAACATATCTGCCAAACTTCAGGAGTCTCCGCAAAGTCTTTCAAAAGTTAGCGTGTTTTAAGCAGACAGATTGACGGACGGACATCGCTAGATCGTCTTAAAATCGATCGAGTATCATGAATATACTACATATACTTTATGGGGTCCTAGACAAATATTTCGAGGTGTTACATACGGAATGATAAACTTATAGCTACTCTCTATCACTAGAGTGGAGGTATAAAAATGGGAGATAGAGGGTTGATATATTCCAAGAAAGGAACCGCCATCAAATTTTACTGAAAACATGTCTTAACTTTACTTACCTCAAAACTAGATTTAATACATTTTTTAAAGTTATTTAAAACGCCTTTGAAAAAAATTTTAAAATTTCAGTAGGCCATAAAAAAATAACTCGAGCTTAATTTTTAAAACCCTTCGGGGGTTTTGGTCTTCCTTTGGTATACTTTATTTCTTTTTTGGTCCCGCCCACGCTCGAAGACCCCAAATTTGTAGCACAGTGTAATTTATCGAGATCTGAAAATTTTTCTACAGAAACAATTTTCTCAGAATCTGACTATTTTTCATAGCAAAAATATCTTGAAATCTCTGACAATAACGAAAAAAAAAAAAAATAATTTTGAAAATGGTGTAAAAATTTTAGAACAAAAACCTTTTCTTTTATTATTGAAATGCCAATATCAGCTTAAGCATCTGTTTGTTGAAGAAGAAGTTTTCTTTTTGTTTTTTTACAAGGGTCTTACAAGTGATATCATTTTAATTTGATTTTATGACCAATACCATCACAGTCACAATCACATTCACATTCATTACTGTGGTTATATTCTATTCCATAGGATTTGGTTTCTATTTGCACTATATATATTCTTGCCATTTCCATTATATTCCATTTTCAAGCCAATTATAAAATCATAACAATTTGTTTGTTATTGACCAGTTTGTTGAACGCTTCTTTCACAATTGTTTACTGACAAACAAATAGACAGAAGGACGGACACACAGATGGATGATAGTACCATTTGTCGAGAGTGTTTAAAAATCATGCTGATAATGACATTTAAGATGATGAAAAATATTTATGTTAAATATTAATGGAATTCATAGCAACTACATTAATTTTACTAGCAATAATATTGACGTTTGTTTAAGAACATGTGTCACGGTACTGATTTGTTAATAATTTTTAAAATTATAAATAATTGATATTTTTTAAAGCATAAGCTGAGGCAGGGAACAAAACATATTTGTCGAGTTTAAAAAATTAAAATTTTTAAAATTTTTTGTAATTAAATAGGCAATTGTCTTGTATGCCACTGAAAGTTTTTACTGATTTTATAATGATTCCGTAAATTCTCTGAAATTAGAAAGTTAATTTTCTATATATTTTTCTACATTCCTAAAATTATGCTTTAAAAAAATCGCCTTATTTTTACAGAAAACATTGAAAATTTTCTCCTTTTGATTTTATTTGTATCGTGTTATATAGGCTTTATAAGCCGTGACCTTTTATTATTATGTTTCTTTTTCATTGTTAGTTTTCCATTAAAACTAAAACCAGCACGTAGTGCAATAAAATGTCATGTTTTCCCTCATGCATGTTTTTAGTATCATATTGGTTTAATCTCAATAGTTTAAATGTCACAAATTTTGTTAGAAAAACTATAAATAATAAATTATTTTTAAAAAAATTAAGCTACTAAAAGTTTATCATTTTATTTGCTTTATGACCTACAAACATTTGACTAATTGTGAAACAAAAAAATCGGAGAAAAGTTAAAAATTTTGAGACATTTTTCTCATACACTCAAAATAATAACTCGGTAAAATACTCTGTAAAATGACTGTAATCTTAATTCAACAGACATTTCACAGAGTTTTCTGTCAAAAAACAGATTTAAAGAAAATACTTTGTTTTTTGTTGTGACAAAAACAAAGTTTTATCTGTTAAATTACTTTTGACTCTGTAATCTTAATTTTACAGATAATTAACTGCTAAAATACAGATTTAAGTGAAATACTCTGTATTTTGTATAACCAAAAAACTAGGTTTTATCTATATTTTTACTTATTTCTATGTAATCTTAATTCCATAGTTAAAAACAGAGTTTTCTGTAAAATCACCAACATTTTTATCTGTATTTCAGAAAATGTTAAAAAAAATCTTTTCAAAAATCTTATAAAAATTTTACAAAATAACATGTGTTTTACTACACTCTGTAAATTAACAGAGTTTTTTCTGTAAAATTTTGGTTGCATCAAATGCATTTTACAAATATATGTAAATTTACATAGTTTTTCTTTGTTAAATGTTGTTTTATTTAACCAATACTTTACTAGAAGCTCTGTAAATTAACAGTTTTTTTGTAAAAATCATTTTACAGAGTTTTATAGTAAAATTACCAAGAAATGTTGCTAGCTGGAAAAGTATGGTGTACTCTGTTAAATTAGCAGAGTTTTTCTGTAATTCAACAGAGTTATTATTTTGAGTGTAGAAAAAGTCAAAGATTCTGTGAAACTTCGTTATTAAGAAAACAGTTTAAATTTTGGTTTTCAGATTATGAGATAATCTTTCTATAGAAAAATATCAAACTTCGAGAAAATTTTTCTATAGAAAAAGTTTTAGATTCTAAGACATTTTTCATTTAGAAAAACTCAGATTCAAACAAATTTTTGTTTAGAAAAAGTCTTAATCTGAAACATTTTTCTTAAAGAAAACGTCTCAGATTCTGAGATATTTTTCATATAAAAAAAAAGCCAGATTCCTAGAGATTTTCATACATATTAAAAAAGTCTCAGATTCGAAGGTATATGGTATACTAGCTTACTGTCCCGGTACTTCGTTACCGGTTGTATTGAATACCGGATAACACCGTCCGACAAATTTCAAATTTTGGCTGTACACATGAAGCGGACTAAAAAATTCTGAGAGTACGGCCGAAAATAAAATACCCGTGTCTCCCAGTTTTATTAGATCAATTCGCGTTTTCGCGAAAAATGCAAAAAAAAAAAAAAATCGCACTATAGAAAAAATTCACTACAGTCAGAAAGTGGGTATAAAAATAACATTCCCGTATCTCTCAGGTTTTTTAAATCAATTCGCGTTTTTTCGCGAAAAATGAAAAAAAAAAATATAATGTTAAATTGTGCTTCACAAAAGAAGTGTGAAATAAGTCGAAAAAATATAGAAAATTTGATTCTGAGAAAAATAGTGTTAACAGATAAGTTCAGTAGAATTTAATGATGGTTCTTTTCTTGGAATATATTAACCCTCTATCTGCAATTTTTAGGGTTATTTTTTGTTCTTATTTCAAATACTCACCTAGAAAAGCATTAAAGGAAAAAAGTTAATAATACCACCGTTGTTTGCTGCCAGATTACGTGAGTAGAATAATACGCTCGTGACTTGATATTTACTCCGGTCGTGACTCGCTTCCAGTGTCTACCCACTAAATAATTTGATTTGGCTCGTGACTTGAAAATCACTCCCGGGCTAAGCTACACATGAAATATCTTTAATGAGTATTAAAAATATCACTCCTTCGTGACTAGTGTAATCACTAGGGGCTATTGTCTTCGTGACTTGTTAATCACTAAGTAAGTTATAGGGGTTACTAGGAAATGATTCCTTCGTGACTCGATAAATCACTTAGGAAAAACTAATGATCTACGGGAGAGGTTACTCCGTCGTGACTAGTTGAATCACTTGGGAATCTAGTGTACTACGGGAGAGGTTATTCCGTCGTGACTAGTTGAATCACTTGGGAATCGAACGATCTACGGGATAGGTTATTCCGTCGTGACTAGTTGAATCACTTGGGAATCTAACGATCTACGAGATAGGTTATTCCGTCGTGACTAGTTGAATCACTTGGGAATCTAGTGTACTACGGGAGAGGTTATTCCGTCGTGACTAGTTGAATCACTTGGGAATCTAACGATCTACGGGTTTATATATATAAAAGTTAAATTGTTAGTGACTAGTAAATCACTTAAAAAAAATATGTTGGGAAACTCTGCCTTACGTTGAGACACGTGTATTTTATTTTCAGCCCTACTTTCAGAATTTTTCGGTCTGGTCCATGTGTACAAAAGTGTGTCGGACGGTGTAATAAAAAGACCAGAATAACTCTATCGATTTCAAAAAATTCCCTTACG
>CAWUER010000818.1:0-18287 GCA_963921195.1 Pegoplata infirma | reverse complement strand
TTTTACGCCCACTTTTTCGAAAAACGGTTGGTTCGATTTGGCAAATTGTTTTTAAATGTTTCTTATTGTTAAAATTAGGTATTTACGAAAATATAAATTTACCACACCCGGTTTTAAGCTCACTTTTTTGATTTATACAAAATCAGAGAATGACTTATCCGATTTGACACACTTTTTCTAGATGAACTCAAGACCATAACTCACGATACGAACAATGGATTTTCGTCGTCGTATTTTGCTTTTTTTAGTTATGGTACACAGAAAATAAAATCATCAAATTTAAATCAACAAACTTCAATTAACAATCAACCAAACATGAAATCAACCAAACATTTGAAAAAACGGCCGCTTGTTATTTTCAACAAACTCAGTCAAGTAAATTTATTTCAAAATTATATTATCATGTCAATAAATAGTGTTTCTGTTTGTTAAATTTCTTTGTTGAAAAAAAAAATCCATTTGTCAGATCAACAAATTGTGTTTGATGAATTTCTTTGTTGAAAAAAAAATGAGATTTTTTACTTTTGTCAAATTGTGTTTGTTGAATTTCTTTGTTGAAAACAAAAAAATCTTTTTTCAACAATCAAAATTTACAATCGTTTGTTGATATTACAAATTTCCGTATAGGAGCACTTTCAGTAAAAAAAATCAATTGTATTCACAAATATGGGGGTCAATATAACAATTCGTTTTTTTATGTGTACTGAAAAAGTTTTGAATTGGTACAGTTAGCAAAAAAATATAATTCGGAAATTCCCAATAAAGCAGAAGGTTGTTGCTAAAAGCTGAAATAATGGCCCAATGGCTCATTACTTACTTAATCCGTACCCCGTCTACCTTTCAGTGTGGGGACCCCTGGTTCATTAAATAACAATTTTCCACGTATGTAAAAGAAATTTACTTCAATTTCCCCGAGTTAAGCCTCTTTAAAAAATTATACTATGGGGGAAAACCTTCTGCTATTATTTCAAATGCCTCCCCAAAGTCATATAAAAAACAAGTAGAAAAGTTAAATTTGACTTTGCCGAACCTTTGAATACCCTCCACAACGCCTTTTTTTTAATGGATAGTACATTTTTTAACATGAAAAAAATTAAAAAATTTTGTCATTTAAAAAAAAAGAAAAATTACTAATTTTTTTTTTGAGTGTAAAACTTTTTTCGAGTGTAATGTTTTTTTTACTGTAAAAATATTTCTGAGTGAATGCAAGTAACGTATGTACACAAAATATTGCCATTTTTGTAAAAAAGAACAACAAATTTTTTTTTTTGAGTGTAAAATTTTTTTTGAGTGTAAAATTTTTTTCGAGTGTAATTTTTAAGTTACCAATGCTTTTATAACTAAACAAGTATAAACAGCATTGCTTTAAAATTCAATAAGTTTGAAAAGCATTGTTAAGTTACCACCAATGCTTTTCAAACTTGTTTAACACGTGGCATTTAAGATGAACCGAATCTGAAATTCAGGGTTTTGCTTATAACTTTTGAACCACTGGACCGATTGAGCTGAAATTGAATACCAAACATACTTGGGGAACGGCAAAGATACATGCAGTCTCACTATTGTTTTTCGAAAGTTATCGTGTTTTTTATCTCATAAATTCGCGAAAACCCCTTGCCGAAATTTACTCTTTTGCACATAACTTTTGAACCACTGGACCGATTTGGCTGGATTGCAACACCAATCTGACCCGGTAAATGACTAACATATGTGTCAAACTTCAGCAGTCTCTGTAAAGTCTTTCAAAAGTTAGCGTGTTTTCAACGGACAGACAGACGGACGGACGGACGGACATCGCTAGATCGACTTAAAATCGATCGAGGATCATGAATATATATAATTTATAGGGTCCTAGACCAATATTTCGATGTGTTACAAACGGAATGACAAACTTATATATACCCTCTATCACTAGAGTGGAGGGTATACAAATTACCGGTTGTTTATTCTATTGTGGGACGTGGTGAAATGTCTTATCCCATTGTTTTTATTATTATTTTTTTTTTTTTTTTTTTTTTTTAATTTTTTTTTTATCAAAATATCCACTGGATATGTTTTGAGAAAATGTTGTCGTAAAAAAAATATTGGGGGTCGGTCATACATTTGTCTCTTCTAGGGTTATCCTTAAGTCAGTTAGAGCTAATTTTATAAAAATACTACCTCCGTCCTAAAATAATCTTAACATTTCTATATTTTGGCTGGGATTATGGAGGATTTTTTGAAAAAGCTTTGTTTTTTTTTTGTTAATACATATCGGGACATATCAATAATTTAGAAATTCTTTATAGCTTTGCAATTTTTCAATTCACGTGCAAAATGGATGCATTAAACTGCATCCAGATAAATGAGACAACTTGTTTTCGACGTTACCAACAGGCATGGTGTCCACTATGGTCGAAAAGATGAAAATTATTACAAAATGCGGCGTATGAAATAAGAAATTTTACGCTAGAGACCCTTTTAACGGTTTTTAATAAATGCATTATGGATGCAATAGGGACATCTTGCAAATATTTTAAATAAATTTTGTTACAGTTTTAGTACACGAGATTAGTGTAAGATTGTTTTTTTAACTTTATCTTGTATTATTTCAACTAAAACACTGCTTAATAAAATGTAAAGTTTATTTTGGGACAAAAAAATCTATAGAAATGTTAAAAATATTTCGGGACGGCGGTAGTATCATTTTATATGTTAAAAAAAAAATTTGCTATCAAAAAATTTTATAATTCAAATAAAAATTTTCGTGTCAGAATTATTGTTAAATTTTTATTACAATAAAAAAATTTTATCATATTTTGAACATTGTATTTTTGGATTGTCCCAATTCGAATTTAACGTTTTACTTGTTTTATTTTATGATTGATTTTATTACTACTTTTTTGTCAGTTAGTGAAGTTGTTTAAGTCGAGGTATAGGTGTAACTCAATGCAACAATGATTGTAAACACTAAACAACTTTTCAATTAATATTAATGGTAATGAGTCATATGCTAATCTGAAACTTTCACTTTATCTTTCCATATTTTGTCATTATAATATATAAAATAAATAATTCAAATCAAAACCTTTTTTATAGTTATTAATTAAATAAATGTCATAAATTAACAAAGTTTCACAGTATGCAAATTTAAGTTAATGCAAAAGTTTTAAAAGAAGTATAACCAATCAACACAAGTCAAAATAAAGGAAAGAAAATTACACTGAATTTTTGAGAATAATTCAAGCAATATAAGAAGTAGCATAGATCGGATTACAGAATAAAGGACAGTGGCGGGTACAGCTTTTGGGTTTGGGGGGGGAATTTTTTTTTTACTTCGAAAAAAAAATCATAAATTCACCTTTTTTTGACGAGCATAAACAGGGATTCGTTTTTTTTTTTTTGCAAAAAAGGTGATGGAAACCTATAAAATCATCAAATTCATTAGTTTTTGCTGGAGGAGGTTTGTTTTCCATGATCATAAGTATTGCGTTTAGATCACTTTTTTTAATTTGTCGAAAAAGAAACTTGTACATTTTCGTATACATAGAAAAAGTCTCAGATTCTAACACATTTTACGCATAAAAAGTCAAAATCTAAGACTTCTTTTTTACAAAAAATGTCTCAAAATCTGAGACTTTTTTCGTATAGAAATATTTTCAGATTCTAAGAAATTTTTTCCACAAAAAAGTCTAAGATTCTGAAACCTTTTATAGAAAGTGTCTCATATGTTAAAGCATTTTTAATATATTTTTCTTATAGAAAATGTCTCAGATTAGTATATTTGCTTCGTACTAAAAAAAAAATTTAGATTCTGAGACCTTTTTTCTATAGAAAAAGTGTTAGATTCTGAGACCTTTTTCCTAAAGAAACAGTTTCAAATTCTCAGGCCTTTATCCTATAGAAAAAGTCTCAGATTCTAAGACCTTTTTTGTGAAAAAAGTCTCTGATTCTGAGACCTTTTCCTATAGAAAAACTTTCAGATTCTTAGACCTTTTTCTTTTTAGAAAAAGTCCCAGACTCTGAGACCTTTTTTAAAAAGTCTTAGATTCTCAGACCTTTTTCCCATAGAAGATTCTGAGAGCTTTTTCTTATATAGAAAAAGTATAAAATTCTGGCACTTTTATCCATTATAAAAAGTCTCAGATTGTCAGAAGTTTTTTCTTCAAAAAAAGTATCGATTCTTAAAAATTTTCCTATAGAAAGTCTCAGATTCTAAGACCCTATTCCTATAGAAAAGGTCTGAGATTGTGAGACTCTTTCCAAAAGAAAAGGTCCTAGATTCTAAGACGTTTTTCCAATAGAAAAAGTCTTAGATTCTGGGACCATTTCTTAGGTATAGTCTAAGTATAAGTCTAAGATTTTCGCAGATTTTTAAATTCTGGCAAATTTTGAGACCTTTTTCCTACAGAAAAAGTAATAGATTTTGAGACCTGCTTTCAATAGAAAAAGTCTCAGATTCTGAGACATTTTCCCTATAGAAAAAGTATAAAATTCTGAGATATTCAGACCTCATTCCTATAGAAAAAGTCTTAGATTCTAAGACCTTTTTCTCACAGAAAAAGTCTCAGATTCTGTGACCTTCTGCCAATTGAGAAAGTTTAAACTTCTGAGACTTTTTTCAGCAATAAAAATTCTCAGACTTTAAGACATTTTTCTTTTTAAAAAAGACTAAGATTCTGAGACCTTTTTCCATAGAATAAGTCTGAAATTAAGAGATTCTGAGACCTTTTTCCCATAGGAAAAGTCTCAGATTCTTATACCTTTTTCATTTCGAAAAAGTCTCAGATTCTTATACCTTTTTCTTTTCAAAAAAGTCTCAGATTCTGCGACCATTTTCCTATAAATAAATCTCAAATTTTGAGACTCAGATTCTGACACCTTTTTCCTTCAGAATAAGTCTCAGATTCTGAGACTCTAAGAATTTGGGAATTCTTCTACAAAAATCCGAAAAAGAAAATTTTTGAGAATGTGAAAAATTTTAGAGTTTTTCTGCACCTTTTCTATAAAAAATGTCACAGATTCTAAGACCTTTTTAATATAGAATAAGTCTCAGATTCTAAGACCTTTTTCCTATAGAATAAGTCTCGAATTCCGACACATTTTTTCTGTAGAAAAAGTCTTAGATTTTTCAAAAGGAAAAATTTTGCAATCCTCAAACATTTTCTTTTACGGATTTTTGTAGAAAAATTCTCAAAATATAAGTACTATTAAAAGATACCAAAAGTCATAATAAGATTGACAGATATTTTTCACAGAAAATTTTCAGATTGAGTCACATTTTTTCCTTTAAAAATTTTCCCTATAAAAACTTTTAGATTTTTTCTATGAAAAATTTTCGGATTTCAAGATAATTTTCATTCGGAAATTTTTTTCGAATATTTCCTTTTTCCTTCTTTCTTTTTTTCTTCTTTTTTTCCTTTTTCTTTCTTTTTTCTTTTTTTTTCTTTTTTTTTTTCTCTCTTTTTTTTCTTTTTGAAATTTGGTCTGGGGGGGGAAATTTCCCCTTTTTCCCCCCCCTTGTACCCGCGCATGATAAAGGATAATATTTTTTTTATTAATTTCAAATTTATTTTGAGGATGTTTATTCTGGCTCGAGGTCATTATTTTCTTTACTAATTAAAACCATGATATTCTCATAGCATAATTTTCAAGAAAATTATTTTTTTGTTTTAAATTTATTTGTGTTGGTCATTTTTGCAAGACTTAATCGACACGCGTTTCGGAATTTGTCAAGATTCCATTGTCAAGATTATTTAGCAAAAATAGAAACGATTTACTACAAAGTAGCAAACGAGTCTAATGACAAATCGTTTGTGCACAAACTAGAATATTAATACATATTCGCCTCTATTCACAATGAGAATTAGAAAGACGAAGAAATTGTACCATACTATAAGGCAACGATTGTCAATAACCAACAAAATTTATTTTATAAACTCATTAAGGTGAGTTACATTTATAAATATAATAACACAATGAATTAATTTTTACATCAAAAGACCATTTCACTTTACCCATACGGTGCCCTTCCCAATATGTGCCAACTTTTTCTTATAAAATATTTATAAAAAAATATAGTTTTTTTAGCACACAAGTGTTAAAATGGCACTTGATTATATGACCATAATCATGATTTATTGAAATGTTAATCGATTTAATAATATAATATTACTGGCTTTTTTCTTTTTATATTGAATTCAAAAAAATTGAAAAAAAACTAAACAATTCTTTATACTTATAAGACAACACCGGGTTTATTATTAAACAATAAATATTAAATAAAAAAATAAAAACAATAAATATTATAATAATAGTACAAATTGATTGTTTGCTAGAACAAAAATAAAATATACAACACTTGATTACATTAAATCTGAAAGCGATTAATAATTTGCATTTTAATATTTATGATAATTTTATTTTTTTTTTATTTTTCAAATAAAAGCAAAAAAACAATAATAAAAGATAATCAACATTAAGTATTAATTAAAAAGAATTGAAATAAATTCTCATGATTACAACGATAAATCTGTCAGATATGAAAACAAAAAAAAAATACAAAAGATTAAATAGAAAAAAATGTACAAATCAATACCATAAGTCATTAAAAGGCAGAGCAGGAAAACATATTATGAACACAGGGCCAATAGATTTCTAAATCGGTTGCGATAACCAAATTCTCCGATAACACTGTGCTACAAAAAACACAAAATCGAATATACTTTTGAAATAAGGTAGTTAAGGTTGTAGGTCTCGTCGAAAAGATCTCAAAAATGACCATCAAACTTGCCAGACACCCTCAAATTTTAAAGTTATTGTCAAAATACGTTTTTTTGTGACTTTTCTCACTAAACCACGTGTAACTTAAGAAGTTTTCGACCGGTTTTAAATTTTTTTACTGTTTTGAATAGAAGAACGATAGGGCTTTTTATGTGTGTAAATTGGTCTATACATATAAGAAAGATATGTATTGATTTTTTCAACAATATCTAATTTTTTTGTTATTTTTTTAAAATTTTTTGAGTTTATCGATTTTTTTCTGCTATAGTTCGGTCAACAATATTTATATTTATAAACGTATTCTTAAAGAAAATTAATTTGTGAATACGATGAGCTTTATGCCGAAAATATCGAATAATAATTGACAGAGTTGTGATAATTTTTCTAAAAAAGAAAATTAAGATTTTGCATGAAATTGCCGTTCGGATAACCCAGACGAAAAAAATAAACAAACATACTGAGAGGTTGAGTATCATTATTTTAAAGGTTTTTGGCCCTCTGAATTCGAATTTGACCTTGAAATTATTAAGTTTTTGATATTTCAATTTAGGTTAAATATCTCAAAAAGCTGACGCGATAGAGCAATTTAAAGGCCAGATTCGGATTCAGCGCACCAAAAACCTTTAAACATATTGTACATGACCTCTTATGATAAATTTATTTTTTTTGTCTGGGTTATCTCAAGGGCGATTTCCTGCAAAATCTTATTTTTCTTTTTTTAGAAAAATTATCACAACTCTGTCAATTCTTATCTGATTTTTTCAGGATAAAACTCATCGTATTCAGAATTAAATTTTCTTTAAAAATACGTTTATAAATATAAGGGTTGTTAAAAAAACTATAGCAGAAAAAAATCGATAAACTCGAAAATTTTTCAAAAAATAACAAAAAAATTAGATATTATAGAAAAAATCAATAGTTATCTTTCTTATATGTGTAGACCAATTCACACACATGGAAAGCCGTATCCCTCTTCTATCCAAACCAGTTAAAAAATTTAAATTCGGTTCAAAATTTTCTGAATTACACAAGGTTTAGTAAGCAAAGTCCCAAAAAAACGTTTTTTGACAATAACTCTAAAATTTGAGGGTGTCTGGCAAGTTTAATAGGCATTTTTGTGATCTACTCGACAAAACCAACAACGTATACCATGCCACATCAGAAGTATTTTTTCACTGTTGCACAGTGTAATTTAAAAAGCTAAAAAGTTCAATGACACTTTATATATCGGTCAAAATTACGATACAAAATCACAAATCTGGACTAGGTTCTTCAGATTTTTTTGTATTATGAACCATTTACGTTTAATTAAATTCACAAACACAAAACGATTTTATTCGCGATTTGCATTTCTTAAAAATTAAAAAAGTTGTGTAGTCTGAAAAGCTATAACTTTTTAAGTAAATATCGAATATTTTTAATCGAAAAGTTTTAATTATGAGCTGAAGTCCTATACTTTAAACGTAAATGTTCAAAAAAATTGTGTCATAACAAAATGGATTTTATATGCAAATGCATTTTTTGAGTGCATTTTCGTCAACGTTTTTGATTTTTTAAATTAGCATTTTATTAAAGTTTGCCACATGAGGAAACAAAATCAGTCATCATGGGACACAAGGGTCTTTTATACTTTATATATTTTTTAAATCTAGCTAATTTTTGTCCATATCGTCGAACTATATTCAATAAATGCCAACTCGAAAAAGCTTACTTTTCAGGAGAGCTAAAAAACTAGTTATTTCGCATATTATTGTAAAAATAAACAATGTACCTTCCATACAGGCGCGGATCCAGGGGGGGGAGAATGGGATTTCTCCCCCCCCCAAAACGATTTCAAAAAAAAAAAGAAAGGAAAAAAAGAAAAAAAGAAAAAAAGAAAGAAAGAAAGAAAGAAGAAAGAAAGAAAGGGAAAGGAAAAAAGGAAGGGAAAGGAAAGAAGATGGAAAGAAAAAAGGTAAAAAACCCTACAGAGAGTTATATGTGTGCTGATGATTTAAGTCAGCACAAAAAATTTTGAATCTAAAATATTTTCTATAGAAAATTCGATCTGAGAATAAAACAACATTTTTATATCAAAGGGTTTTAGAATCTGAACATTTTTCTAAAGGCAAATATCTCAGAAATGGGTTATTTTTCTATATGAAAGTATTAGAGAATCTAAGAGATTTTCTAAAGTAAACACCTGAGAAATTTTCTGAAGGCAACATTTATAAAAATTGCATACTTTATTAAAAAGTTGTTTCGGAAGATTTCTGAGAAATAAGATTTTTTATACATATAAAAGTTTACAAGTCTGTTCACAGTTGTGAATGGCTATGATTTTCACAAGCCAATTTTTATGACTGAAAAGTCATAATATAAATTTTAATTTTATGATCGTTTCGAGAGCAGTAGCGCAATTCACTAACTTTTTAACGACAAAAATCGGTAGTTAAATTGTCAAAAATTTTTAATTAACGACAATTGTCTTTAAAAGCGATTCTATAACATTTTTCTACCGAATTTTGTCGTTATTGAAAATCGTTAACTTATCAACCAAAAATTTTTTGAAGTTAAAGTTAACGAAATTTTTCGGTTCTCAATACAATTTAAAAATAAACAAATTTCAAATTAACTATTTTTGTCGTTAATTCTTGTCGTTAGTTGAAATATTTATAGAATCACATATTCGTTAAAACAACAGACAATTCTCGTTAGTTAACGATATCGATAATTTCGTTAAAAAAGTTAGTGAATCGCACTACAGGTCTTAAATTTTGCAAATAACATTTCAAATGTTTGAATTTACGAATTAAATCTTTAAAAATTTTTTGGAAATACAAAAATTTCACCCAAATCCAGCAGCTAAGAAAAAAAAATTTTTTTTTGGTTTTCAATTTGTTACTTAATATTAAAAATTTGCACACACACACACCCCCCCCCCCCCCCCCCTCCCCCGCTTCCAAACAAACATTTATATATTTTAGTAAAAAAAATTTTTCTTTAAATCTCCCAACCCCAAATGAAATTCCTGGATCCGCGCCTGCTTCCATAAGATGGTTTAAATATTCTAAATAATTTTTACCTATGCCAAAAATTTCATATTTTGCACTTGTTTGCGTATTTTTCAGAGATGGCATTTATTACTGTATCAAAAAACAAATATTTTTTTGGAGTTGGCATATTTTGTCGAAAATAAAAATATTTTTTTTTTGAAAAAATTTTGTTATTTTTTTTTTTTTTTGTTTTGGATTTTGTTATCCTTAGTACGGTAATTGCAAAAACTAAAAAAAATTTAAAATCTTTGCATATTTTTAAAAGTTACTAGCTCCGAAAGCCCTTTAATTTCAGGGTGGTCAACTTTGACACTCTGTAACTCACGTTGTATTGTATAAGGGTCACTCTAAACTAGCTACTTTGAAAGCTTATGTCATTGACTTTATTTGCCCCACTCATAATGTTTCAATCTGATAAATAGTTTAAAAGTTACATATATATAAGCAATTTTTTTTTTGCAAACGCTATTTACCGATATTTTCAAAATGGCAATATCTCGAAAACTAGCCATTAGATATCAAAATCATTACCAGATTCGTGTTCAGCATGGCAAATTCAATGAGATATGTGGTCTAATTTAAAAAAAAAAAAAATTGAAGACTTTTTGGAAATTTACAATGGGAGTTGGCAATTATTTTCACCAAAAAAATATCTACTTTGAGTTAGCAGAATAACAAAAATGGATGTAAAACGACAAAAAAATATTTTTTGCTCTGAAATTTTTACCACAGATGATTGCATAGGGGAGATATTTGCCATCGGAAACTCATTTCGGTCAAATTTAAGTTGACATATTTTGAATATAGGTTCACGATATAATGAGTT
Organism: Pegoplata infirma; assembly: GCA_963921195.1. Classification (NCBI taxonomy): domain Eukaryota; kingdom Metazoa; phylum Arthropoda; class Insecta; order Diptera; family Anthomyiidae; genus Pegoplata; species Pegoplata infirma. The sequence continues at coordinate 7,664 of CAWUER010000818.1, read as the reverse complement.
AAAAAAATATTATAAAATGAATTTGTTTTTTTATTAGCGATTTTATCTACTGATTCATGCCTTTTCACTGGTGAACATTTTTTTATTTCTTTTAGAGCCGGGTTTGGAATAGTTGCCTTTTAGGGTTAATATTAACACAACAAAATATTGTAATTGGGGGGAACTTTTTTTGGGTTCCTGTTTTGACTTGAAAATCGGACAAAGTGAAAAAATGTTTAATTTTTTACTGAAAATATATTTAAATATTAGTACATTAAGCCGATGACCTTTTTATTTATGCTTAGTTTTTGTCTAACGCATTGAATTTTTTTCACGTTAAAACATAGAGAAATTATGTTTCGAATAAAATTTAGTACTGGTGAAGATTTTAATAACATCGGGTTCGCATTTCAGTTTGATTACGGATCAGGCAGAAAAAACTTTCAGTACATTGCAAAAGGTGAGGAAATTTACACCTCTTTGTACAATCAACCGTTGATACAGACTTAATTTCCCGCCTCGTTTAGTACTACACTCTAATTAAAATGATTTCAGTTTCCTACTATAAATGGGTAAATTTACACAAATTGCGTAATTCTACTTAAAAATATTGGAAATTTACTTAACCCAATTTATAGTAGGAAACTGGACTGGTAAATATTTTTATTAAAATAAAAATTTTTATTAAAATCGGTACAGCCGTTTATACGTGATTAGGGAACAGGCAGAAATTACTGTCAATGTATCACAAAGGGGCGTGGAATTTTACGCCCCTTTTTTAATCGCCCTTTATTTTGGCGTATAGTTTTTGCCTCGATAAATACTATCTGAGGTGAAAATTTCATGAAATTCGGTTCAGCCATTTAAGCGTGATTGCGGAAAAGGCAGAAATAATTTTCAATGTAATAAAAAGAGGCGTGTCATTTTACGCCCCTTTTTTCGATAGCCCTCTATTGTAGCTCATAGTTTCCGCCTCGGATAGTACTATTTGTGGTAAAAATTTCATTAAAATCGGTTCAGCCGTTTATGCGTTATTACCAAAAAGTCATAATAACGTTCCATAAAATAATATGGGACGTGGCATTTTACGCATATTTGTCCGATAGCTCTTTTTGATAGCCCATAGTTCCCACCTCGGTTAGTACTATCTGTGGTGAAAATTTCATGAAAATCGGTTCAGCCGTTCTCCCCTGATTGCGGAACAGACAGACGGACAGAAAGACAGACAGACAAACCAACACTCAGATTTATATTAATAATAGGAATAAACAAAATTTTGAATTTTTTTCCACAAAAAAAATAACCCACACAAGAAGCTAAAAACAAATAATTTTGGTTTGAAAAATTCCAACAATTAAAAAAAAATATCGTACACAAATCATTGAAAATTGAAGAAGAATCACTTTTTTTTCCTGTAAGTACAAAAATAAATGACTAAAAATTTTATGCTAATGAAAGTCTTTATTTTTAAAGTTGTTATTTTTGAAAAAAAAAAGAACAGATACAGTCATTTAAAAAAAACCTGAACAATAAACAAATTATTTTTCTTTAAAAAACAACAAAACGTAAATCTTTTTAAATAAACTACAAACAGTTAATGACATAATTTTTTGAGTATAGAACTTCTCAGATTCTAAGGCCTTTTTCTTATATAGAAAAAGTCTAAGATTCTGTCAATTTTTTCTAAAGAAAACGTCTCAAATTCTGAGACCATAATAGAATTGAAAATAGAAAAAATCTTAATTCTAAGACCTGTTTCCTAAGAAAAAGTCTCAGACTCTGATACATTTTCCATAGAAAAAGTCTTAGATTATTAGGAATTTTTTAGATTTTGGTTATATAAAAGGCATTTCTTTACGAAAAATGTCTCAAAATCTGATATTTTCTATGTAGGAACAATTTCTTCCATCGAAAAATTCTCAGGTTTAGAATGAACGACAAATGTGTTAAAATCTGAAACTTGTCTTCATAGAAAATGTATAATTTCCTTTTAAAACAAATTAAAAAAATATATCTAACGGAAATATGATCATGAAAAAGAAAGGAGGGCTCTGATTTTTTTTTTAATTGAAAAATCGACTGCCGTGGTTTGGCAAAAACAACTAAATTTTATGATTTTATAGCATTCCCATCACTTTTTTCTTGCAAAAAAATTTCACCACCCCAAACTCTAAAGATGTACCCGCCACTGCCAAACTGTAGTTGGGGGTATAAAAATTGAGCAAAATTTTAAAACTTTAAACCTTCAGTATGCAACAACGTCATAAAATTCTGTATTTAAATAATTATTACTATTAGAAATGTGAAAGCCAAAAGAATTTTTAAGATTTGACGAACTAAATCCCCTAATGCCCAATTTCCTGGCTTAAAATTTCCAAAAATATGATTTTTTGCAATTTTTGCTGCCAACACGCGGCCGAAACACCCAATCTAGCGGCGCTTAATTCGGAAATGTAAAATAACAAAGCCCAATGCATATTTGTGATTATGAAACTTATAAAGAATTTAATTTTTAACCATATTTATTTATTTCAGTGTTTTTATGTATTGTGGGAAATTTATGTGAATACCGGGAGGGTGGGTCTGTATGAGGACTAGAATGTTGCGATTCCGTTAAAATTTAGAGTTATTATTTATGGCTACAAAAAACATTTAACAGTCGAATTTCAAGAGGATATTTGTTAAAATACTATTGTTAGGGCTTTTTAAATAAAACTGGAAGGGGAAATTAGCATGGGGGCTATGGGATAACATGGACCGATTTTGTCAAAAGTTTAATAGGTTTTGTTCTTTCGATAAAAAATCTTAAATTTAAAATTTTAGCCAAATCGATTGAAAATTGTTGTCTATATCGCGTTTAAACTGTTTATTTGGACAGGCAGATGGATCCTAAAAAAACGAATAACTTGCGCGAACTAGCACGCCATACTGAAACGTCACAACAAAAATAACCCAACATAATAAACCAAACAGGAATTGGACCGAATACGATCGAATTTCAAAAGTTGCAGTCCATGAAACTATAGTTTATATCACAAATACCAACTTCTATAATGCACTAATAATAAACTATATACACACAGGCCACAAACATTTATTTTTTGTTTAAAACATACCTTTTACTTTCAATTAAAACTTTTTTTGCTCAAAATGTATAAACAATTGACTTAAAAGTGTCAAGAAAAACTCACTGACAAGGGAAGTCTCCCTGGTGTCACCCTCCGATCTTCATGAAATTTGGATATGTTGTTAAGAACGAAAATTAATTCGACACGTATTTTTTTTTAGCGGCCCAAACTCATTTTTAGGGTGGGTCGATTTGTATGGGGGGAAATTGACCTCTTTCAGTTTTTTACGATTTACGCCTATTTAAAAAAAATTAATATAGGCATGTGTGGTATCAGATTAAAGGTATTAAAAATTCCTATCTCGTGGTGCTAACAACGGGCCAAAGAAGTTAATATTTTTCGACTTATTAACAAAAATGTCCTAAAATGTTGGTATTTTACTCAATATGACAAAAAGTTGTGCATGTTTGGACACGTTCTTAGCACACATAGATAGGTTTTCCAAAGACCTTTCATTTGGTATGTAACATGACTAGGTTTCTTTGCATAATATAGGAGATAAACGAAAAAAACTGAAAAATGGCCTTGTCTTCCCCCCTCCTTTTTACCCCCTAAATATGAATTTGGGCCGCTAAAAAAAAATACGTGTCCCTTTATTTTTTCTGATCTACAAAATATAACCAATTCCATAAAGATCCGCGGGTGACACTAGGGAGACTTCCCTTGTGAGTAATTAGGCCCCAAATTCCTTTAATACACTTGCTGCAGAAAATGTATATTTGACAGCTTACAGCTGTGCGAATATTGAAAGCAAAACAAAAGTAAAAACGTAAATTTTTTCTGTAAAGTATAGGTAAACGATGCAGTGCAAAAACATTTATCGATCTTAATTTTTTAATTTTGACTTAAGAGCCGCTAGATCAGTGATTTCGGCTACAGTTCCATGGCCCCAATAAAGGGGGTGTTAAAAATTCCCACATAGTGTAAACTACTAACTCGAAAGAGCATTCACACTTGCCTTTATAGGTTCATCGGGGGGAGTGCGTTTTTTTACAGTGGGTTAAATTCGATTTGCAGGCTAAAAGAGCATTCAGCATTGTCTTTATAGGTTCATCGTTCATCATAAATTTGATTGTCAGGCCAAAAATGCGCCAATTTTGGATGAGGCTGCCGGGCGCAATATTTTCACCTTTACCTCTATTTTTTTCAAACTCATTTACGTTACGTTACCCTCAAACTAGTAAAAATAATCAATATGTTCTGAACAAAACTTTTTATCTGGAGTTTTAGCACTTTTTTCAAAAAAAAAATAATATTTTTATTTTTTTAATTTTTAACTTTAAAAAAGCTAACTTTTGACTAAAACAAGATATCACTTGTTTTTTTTAAATCACAAATCTATCTACTAGTTTTCAAATGAAATTAGTTTGAAATAAATACTAGCAAAAAACTGGAGCCGGATCGAACATAGTTTGAAATTTCACTTTTTAAAATGGCTCTATCTCGGAAAGTATAAGAGATCACCATGACTACTAAGCAGGTCATTTTATCCTTATATAATTTTTTAAGAAATCTGAAAACTATAAAAAAAATGGAAAGTAGTAAAAGTGTTCGTATGCAAAAGATACCCTACTTTGGGGGCTCTGCTGAAAGGGTACATGTTTTATGAACCAAATTTAATGAAAAATTTGAATGAACCCAGTCAGAAAAATACAATCGCAAAAGCGCTGTGAAAGCGTTGTAAACGGTTCTAAAAGCGTTCCATTTACCATCTTGAAAGCGCTTTCAGATGATCCGAATGATAACATCGATCTACGCTAGGTTTAAAGCGTTTTAAAAGCGTTTTAAAAAAGTGCTTTCAGAACGTTTTGTTAAAAGTCATGAAAGCGCTTTTAAAACCAAAAGTAAAGCACTTATAAAGAGCTTAAATACAAAAATTAAAGATATTTTCCAGCGATCGTTAACTCTTGGAACAATTCTATTGCTGAAATTCAACGAAAATTGCATGTTTTTCATACCGTTAACTCTCCAAATAAAGCTCCATTGGTATATCCTCTCTTTAAAAACAAAAAGTATTCTCTTGGCAAAGTAATGGAATCCACTGAAACAAAAGTTGTGTTTTCTTTTATTAATATTCATGGTTCCAAAATTACTGCATCCCATCCTGATAACGCAATTCTACTTAGTAATGGAAATATTATGATAGTAAACCAAATTTTTAGTACAAATCGATCTAAACACACATGTGATAATATATATTTAAAAGGCAACATCTTTAATGAAATAAACGATTATTTTGTCTATCCAATTCCATCGAAAGAAATAGGACTTTATAACGTTAAAAATTTACGTGAAGATGTTATTGAAGTCAGTGTGCATTAGTGCCCCCCGTTTCCCGGTTCTCGGTATTCCCGGTTCTCGGTATTCCCGGGAATACCTGTATTCCCAGTTCTGGTACCGGTTTCCCGGTTCTAGATATATTCCCGGGAATACCGGTATTCCCGGTTCTGATCCTGGTACCGGTTCTCAAAAAAACAAAAAAATACCACGCCATAAAATATTAAGATTACACCATTTAATCAGTATTTGAGAAATATTTAGTTGTGTTTGTAAAATTATCTAAAAATCAAGTAATTTTTTTTTTTCCTTAAATTCATAAAAAAATAGGAAATGGTGTTTTTCACATGTTTTGTATTATTTTTTGGTAATATCGAAGAATAAATATTAATTATACAAAATTTTACAAAATATACATACCGGTAGTCCCGGGAATACCGTCAGAACCGGAACCGGGAATACCGGGAATAATTCAAGAACCGGGAAACCGGTTCCATTTCCCGGTAATACCGAGAACCGGGAATACCGGTATTCCCGGTACTACGGTACTGACCGTAGGCACTAGTGTGCATATTGTAGAAGTTAAATGCATTATTTGTAAATTTTATAACGAAACTATTGCTATAACTCTTTTGCATAAATGATAATAATAAAACTTAAAATAGATTTACAAATTAAAAAATGTTTTATGTTTTCAAAATTTTGCGTTTTCAATGTGGTGGTAGGGAAAAATTATTTAATTTGATTTAACAAAATGTTTTATAACAATTTGTTTAAAATGGAGTATAATCTAAAATAATACTATACTTGTATGTACTACGAAAAAAATTTAAAAACGTTTGCAAAAACTGCTTTAAAACCATTTAATTTTAAAACGAACATGTATTTTGTTAATAAAGTGCTTTCAAAACGCTTTTCGAAAACGCTCTCAAGGCGTTCGAATAAAGCGTTTTGATAATGCTTTTTTTTTGTTACAGTGCTTTCAGAACGCGGTTTAGTGGTTCAAAAGTTATAAGCAAATGAGTGAATTTCGGCAAGGGTTTTTCTGGAATTTACGAGTTAAAACACACGGTAACTTTCGAACAAAGGTTCGAAAGAATTAATTCTTTAATTCAATTTCCTAATTCGAATTAAAAAAAAAGAATTTGGCATTCCCTAAAATCATGCAACTTTCATAATCATTGAATTAATTCTTTCAAGAATTCATTCCTTAAGAATGATCATTCTTAAGGAATGAACTATTTTTTATCCAAATCAATCTACTACAAATTGAATGGTGAAATTTTCTTATCATTCAATTTAAAACAGTGAAGCGCAACACACAAACACACACATTTATGCTTGTGTGGGAAGCAGCAGACGAGACGTCAACAAAACAACAACCGATCGTTTACACACGAAGATGCTTAAAATGCACACAAGCAACACATTTTTGAAAATACAAAGGGAATGAAATAAAAAAATCATCATTCAATTTGTAATAGATTTGAATGATGAAAAATTTTGATCATTCAATCGAATGATTGCTTGCAAGGAATTAATTCTCTGGGGAATTAATTCAATTTGATTTGAGCTTTGAGAATTAAGCCTTTGAATTAATTCGTGTTGAATGCTGGTAAGGAATGATAATTCAAAACTTATTAAAACAGAATTAAACTTTAGGTGAATTAATTCTCAATAGAATTAATTCGTTCGAAGCTCTGCTTTCGAACGACAATTCTCAGGGTGCTGAAGTGTGGCATATATATATTAGCCGTTCCTTTTGTCCGATTCGTTTTAAATTTCAGCCACATCGGTCCAGTCGTTCAAAAGTTATTAGCAAAGCCGTGAATTTCAGATAGTTTCACATTAAATTCACGTGTTGAAAACCCGTTAAACATGTTTAAAAACATTAGTAAGTCACAAAAATATTTTATAAGGTATTTTTGTCACTGAAAAATATTTTTACACTACAACAAAAAAAAATACACCCAAAAAAAATTTTACACTCAAAAAAAATTTTACACTCAAAAAAAATTTTACACTAAAAAAAAAAATTAGTAAATTTTTTTTTTTTTTTTTAAATTACTAAAAAAAGTTTTTTTAAACAATATAAAATATTTCTAACCAAAAATTTTATTTTTTTCAGGTTAGAAAATTTTCTATCACTTAAAAAGGGTATTGTGGAGGGTATTCATAGATTCGGCCAAGTCGAATTTAACTTTTCTACTTGTTTCAGTGTAGATTTGTTTCTTGTAGCCGAAAAAGTTTCTTTTAATATCCTATTGACAATAGAAATTA